>JAVXUP010001105.1:0-280359 GCA_033070095.1 Escallonia herrerae
TTTAATATGGGTCTTGTCGTGTCCACCAGAATCCGTGTGACAGCTCGATAAAATGAGAGATCTTACAAACTTTAGCAATGTATTTTACATAAACGATATTTCATTTAACGGGTACCAACAATTTGTATAAACAAAATCTGATTTTTGGACATATATCCAAACCCGAAACTTTTATAGATTCCATGTAACATAGATGCTAAATGTTGTGTGTCTAGATACTTGTACCGATTCCATGATTGTCTCTCCTCATGGGGAAAAATTCTAGCTGAACAAAGTAAACCAGTAATAGAGAATCAGACGCGGCTCTCTTTTGATTTAAAAAAAAAAAAGAAGTCTGCTACCATCAAATTTCATTGTAAAAGCTAAGGTATCTTGTCCAGAATCATTCATCATATACACTGTGAACCCACTTGAGCCCCCAGAAATACTACCTACAAATTTAGATCTTTGTTTATAACATCTCAGAAAGGACCAGATTACAAAACTTGCAAATTCGAGTCGTCAAAAGGATCATGATGGTTTCTTCTCGTTTCACAAGTTTACTTAAGATAATTTTGCATCCCTCCTCTTAGCATCTTCAACCTCAATTCTTATGCTCTTACCAAACTTAATCCCTTGCAAGAGCACTAGAATGGCGAGTATGTTGACGTCCTTGGTCAAAAATCCTTTGAAATCCTACTTCAGGAGGCATTCTCAAGTCTAAAGCTTGAGCAGTAGATACTTTTATTCAGGCTTTTGCATGATATTTCAGCTCCTGTTGATATTGCACCGACTGTTAAAATAAAATGGTAGGAGACCCAAGTTGGCTATTCCTGGTCTGTCCTTTTGGCCACGTTTTCGGAGAGGGACCAGCTCTCACTTTCCTTCATGTCCTATATTGCGCTCCAAATTCTACTTGAAGGTCACCATCGTTGTTCAGAAGGCAGGCCTAGGTGCCAGTTGACTGTAGCTAAATTCCAAGGACGGGTAAATCTTTAGAGCTGTAATACGATCGATACTATTGTACTAGTAAAGGAGCAACAGAAAAATAAAAATTCTTTAGATGCTGTGATTCAAGGACTAGACATACAAGTGCTCAAGTAAGTTATTCTCAAATTATTAGAAATAAAAATCTACTAAACTACCTTACCTCATCTACGCCAGGAAATTTAAGCCCCAACTCAGCAGCTTGCTGGGGAGTACTGGCCTTGTAAACAGAAGCCCAGTGCTCACTGCCAAATGAAAGACTCCCCGCAGAAGAAATCATTTTCTCGAAAGAGCACCAATCCACGTGCGAGTTTTCTATTACAGCTGTCCTGCACTCATCAGCAGCAAATCTTTTACCAAGAAAACCGCTGGCTCCCTCCTCTGAAACTTTACCGTGCCGCCTGAACCACAAAATGAATTACCAACTTCAAAACTAGCCTTTCCCCTGAAGAAAGCCTGGCAGCAAATGGGCAGAAGAGCATACCTTCTCACTGGCCTATGGATTTGGAGATACTTTTCTGCATCTGCAACTGATTCAGTAAGGTCGCTGGTGACCTGAGATCCAACCCAATGGGTTCTCTTTTTCCATGCCTCTGTGCAGCAACCATTAGGAGCCTCACTCTCAATCCACTTATAGAGGTTTGGAAGTTCAATACCAGCACCATCAAGCTGTTCCTGTTTAAATAAGGCATATTTTAATTATATGCCAAGCAGCAAAAGATATTTACAATTATCATAAAATCAAATTCATTAAATCAGAGACCTATTTTTTATTAACGCGTATAAGATGTGCTCCGCCAAAAATTTTAAATCCTGGCGTCCATATTTAAGAGACACTTAACATATGAACAAGTATTTCTGAAATTAGCTCAAACAAGCATGCTGTCCATCTAAGGGGTATGTCATGTTTCCTTCCTATCTGCCTTAATGAATCTCATTCATGGCCCCTTATTCATTCAAAGGGCAGAGACCAAGAAATCACCACTACACTCGTTAAAATTAGACTTTCCCTCAACTAAATTTCTGAAGTTCGCATCCCTGCCATGGTACACAACTCAATGCCCTCCAATCAGTCATAAGAAACCGCCCCCCTTCCCCTCCAAGCCCCTTAAATCTGCTTTTATGAACCATATTCATGGGCCCTAACTCGTCCACAGGATCAGCCCAGAAATTACCTCTACACTTTAAATAAGACTCTCCCTCCACTAAGTTCCCCATGGTACACCATTCAACAACTCCCTCCTATCAGTCACAAAAAAAGCCCCTCCCACTCTCCTCCTTCCCCTTCCCCAGAGTCCCAAAACTGTGTATTCTCGACATTGTATATAATATTCTCGACATTTTATATAATTTAACTAGCTCCCTTGAATGACCTTACGTCAGAAGCCATGCTTTCAAGCTTGGCTGATACCAAATGCCACCTCTTCTTCACTCCTCTACTGAAAAAGGTGCATTTGGGAAACAACTTTTTTTACTTCACTAACTTTCAGTAAGTGGCAGTATCAGTATAAGAAAAAACAACAAAAGAGGGGGTTTGCATATGAAAGGGGCCGAAAGTGGAGGAACAACACAATTACATAAACAGCTAAATAGGCGATACAAAGTCTCTAAAAGCTGTAAGAGGCTTAATTCAAGTTTCCTTGACCCAGTAAAAGAACGAATGTGAAAAGCACATCCTCAAAGACTCACCTGCATCCCTTCTATGAAGATCACACCTAAAATGACATCACCCACTTAATGCATAAAAAAATCAAATACCAAAGCTCCATGGGAACAGAAGGTGTTAACACAGTTTCTCGTAGCCTCCTGAACAAAAAGAAGCAAAATTAAAATTTTCTACAAGAGAAACCTACATAAGCAAGCTCTTAAGGAAAGTTAGTTGAACTTGAATAGAATTTTTTCCAGCAGATTTGCTTGCTTTTTTTTTAAGATGAGACTCCATTGAGCTCTCTATTAGGTGAAATTCCTAGAGTAGGATGTATTAGTAAGACTGAAAGTTTTTCTTCACACTTTCTTCGTGTTATTTTCTTTTTCAATTTTCGATGCACCCTTCAATCATAGTATACTAAGTGCCCCAAAACAATGATAGCAAGGTACTGTCCACAGCAACCTAGAAAGCCCCTCAAAAGCCATAACTATTCTAGAACCTAACACTGACCTTGTTGCTCAATCATCATATATAAGTATAAAAATAAGACCTTGACCACCATACTTAATTATAGGACAGCCTTGCATTCCTTCCAGCCTGCAACTTATTTTCTAAGAAGCGTCGTACTGAAAGACCTCAAGTTCGTGAAGCCCGGCCCTCCAGACCAATTACAAAAGATGCCAATTTACAATATGATACTTGTTATCCTTCACCGAGTGCCTGCCAAATGAAACCTGCTCCAACATATTACAACTGTGCAATCTTCACTGTGACCAAGTAGCAAGAGCAGACTGGTATCCTAAATCCCTTGGGCCTGATCCATCTTAGTGATAGTAGCAGAGAAGTTCGGTGTTCTATCACCATCCAACACCTGGACCTAACATGCTCAGTATCTGGGACAAAACCAGCTAGGTACCCCAAAACTGCAAGTTGCTCTCATCGTTCCACTTGTCAAAAGCTTTCTTGAAATCACCAAATTAGTCGACAAGAGATCTCTTACCTTTCTGGGCCAAATTGCCACTCTATAACTCAGCAACAGCACCCCCTTACCTCCTCCCTACCTCCTGAACTGTATTAAGATGAGACACTAAGGCAACAACCTTATCCTTATCAAATCGCACATCCGAGTGAAATTGCTGCATCTTCTTATCCTAATTGGTTACTACTCATGTCATCTCTCCACCTTAAGATGATAGTCTTCATTACGCTGAATCAATGACTTAGCCACAAGATTCTTCCTTTAATAATTATTAATTCCACTTAGCATTCAACAGGTCAATCGAGAAGCAACAAACTCAAAAACAACAGGGTTTGAACTCCTAGATGTTGCCCAAGATGAACCATCCTCGGATGATATCATATCAGTTGAGAATCACTATCTACAAAGCAAACACAATATAAGACACAACCACCATCATGAACAAGTGCATAATAAATGATACTGTGTCATAATCACGATGATATTGCAAGTGTAGTGTACCGGTAATGAAACAAAGGCAACAACTCAATTCAAAAAGCAGTACAGTCAACACACTACCATAGCAAACGAGCCAAACTTACATAACACCAAATCAAAGCAATGAAAGAAACAACAGAAAGCAACTAAATTCACTCACATATCTTCTTTTGCATGTACAAAGGTATACCAAATTTGGTGGAAGGAGGCTGAATTAAACTTATGACTACCATCATATCGTCCAATAATAATGTAGCAGCTAATTCTATATTTCAGCACCAGACAAGCGGCAAATAGACGGTTCTGGTGGTGATGCAAAGGGTGTGGTGTGTTTTGCCGATGATGCAGGAAGTTTTGGTGGACTGTTGTGATGATGGGTATAGTACGGATCATGGTCACGGTCCGGGTTTTTTGTTTATGGTGGGATAGTCAAGATGACAGCAAGAGGGATGGAAGTCCTGAGTTGTTAGGCTGGAAGATGCCTCGATGGCTGCCACAAGGAGTTTGGTGACTACAGCAAGGTGATAGATAGTGGTTGGAGGTGGCGGAAGGAGGAGAAGCTGGTACTGGTGTGGTCGAATGCCCTTCAGATAAAACCTAGGGCTCTATACCATGTTAACTGAGAGAAACTTTTCTCATGTGAGTCGAACAGAGCACAAAGATATTATATATTTGTGTTCAATGACCAAATAGCCCCTAAATAATCTCTTTCTGTTTGTAGTTAACATTATAGCTTGTGGCCAGCAAGATTGCAAGAAGCTGCAAAACTCGTGGCCTCAGGGGACCGAAAGACTAGTTAACAAAAAATCAGGTTGCCGACTTCTAGATGCAATTTGTGGGACTTCGAAGTGAGTGGCACAGAACAAAATCTTGCAGATTTGCTTTATAACACAACAGCCAGCAATGTTGGACATGTATGGTGCACCTATTTGTGCGGTGGTTGTGCAACATCCGGTGCTTGTTTTTGGTGATCGGACCAGTGCCAGGCTACTGATAACTTGTGTCCTCACTGCAAAGTACCATAAGTCTCCATGTCCTCAGATGAACAAAATCCAGAATCAGAGTTCTCGGTTCTCATTCAGTTGCTGCTCCAAATCCTAGTCAGATGCCCTCTTAGTCAGTTTGTCTCTCCAGCTCCAGGCCAGATTTTCTCTCTTCCTAGCCAGCTTTCATTTCCTTCAGCTCTCCTACAGCTGCTCTGGATAGGATGATTACCATATCCTAGGCAGAGTATCATCAGCTTCAGCGTACCCCTTAGTCAGTTGTCCCTCCAGCACCTTGTTCCCCGTGTGTGTGTCCAGCAGATGGGATGTTAACTTAAGACGCAACCCCCTGGAGCTCTTAGCTAGGGATCAAAGGAGCGCGGTTATGAGAGTGAAGTGTCACCATGGATGCAATTTCCTGCAACTCAGCTGTTGACAGCATGTCACTTACTTAACAGAATGCCTTCTTCAGTTTTGGATGGATAGCTTCCTTACTTAGTCTGTTGTCCTCATTAACCGCTTTTCAACTGACACCTCAAGTCTTTGAATACATATTCTTTTTAAGAGATCATCGTGTTGTCTTTCCAAGTCAAAATGCTCGTGCAGTTACACATTTATCTTGGATATTCTCGAACTCAGAAAGAGTATCATTGCTACTGATCTGGCTCGTTCTTTCTTTGTTCTTTCCCAGCCCTGGTCTGAACTTCAGTATCTTGATAAAGTCCCCAAGAAAAAATCATCATCCAATTTTCTCCACCTGTTTCCCCACCACAACTCGCCTCGGCTCCAGCTAATATCCCTTCAGCTCCAGTTTCGTCTGATTCAATAACCAGTGATTCATATTTTTGTCTTTCTGTTCCCAAAGGAAAGGTTACTTGTACTATGCATCCCATTTCTAACTTCATGTCGTATAATCAGTTGTCTACTTTTTGATCTTTTGTTTCTGTTATAAGCTTTCATAGAGTTCCTAGGACCCAATCTGAAGCCTTCTATCGTCCTGGATGGTGGGCTGCTATGGAGGGTGAAATAGAAGCCATGGATTTCAGTAAGACTTGTGATGTCTTCAGTTGATCTCTTGAAAGCCTGTTTGGTAGCTAAAAGGATACTCCCAGACATATGGTGCTGACTATCTTTACACATTTGCTCCTGTTTCCAAGATATCCAATGTACGCATTTTAGTTGCTTCTAACAGTTGGCCCCTTAGCTGCAGGAAACTCTTAATATGGTGACGTTTCTCTCTCGGAAACTCGCTTTTGCGATCCCAAGTTAGGAGCTCCATGGGATCTCGTCCCAAGCTACTATGGGAACTCGATCCCATTAGCTGGATAGAGATGCATGGAACAAGTAAGAGAATACCTGAAAATCAAGCCCTTTTCAACTCAATTCCTTGTTTCTCTCTTCCTTCAAGTCCTTAAAATCTCATTGTCTGTTGTTGCTGGCTATGTAAACTATACTAAACAAATGATAATACTCTTTACGCATTTATTTATTCAAGCCGCTCCCAACCTCAGATTCTTCTCGGTGCTTACGCTCCCCCGCCCCCGTTCCCGCCCCCGCCCCCGCTTTGTGCAACTAAGGTTGGCCCTTGTATCAGTTGGATGTCAAGAATGCATTCTTGCATGGAAATTTCATGAGGAAGCTTATAAGGAGCAACCACCTGGGCTTTTCGCTCAAGAGGAGTGTGGCAAGGTATATGAGCTGAAGAAATCTTCAGAGTTTAAAGCAGTCTCCTAGAGCAAGTTTGGGAAATAGAGAATCACTAGCTTTGGGTTAACTCAGTACCAAATTTGGATCTTTATGGTTCAAACCAAACATAAACTGTCATTCTAGCGTGGATCACATATTGCAGATTGTTTATGGGGGTCATAATTTTATTAGAGATCATAAGCAGGGGACTAATTCATTGAAGAGATATTATGGGGTAACTATCGAACAAAGAATCTGTGCAAGCTGAAGCACCCCCTTGGCATTGAGTTGGCTCGATGTTTTGTTTTTCTCAGAAGAATATTGCTTGGATTTACCGACCGAAGCAGTTGGGCTCCAAACCTTTGGAGACACCAATGGACCCTAACATCAAACCTACAGTTGATGGAGGAGAATTGCTTTTTTCTCCAAAGGTAAATCAAAGTTTAGTGTGTAACTGCTTTCTCCATGAGTGTTGTGCCTCAGTTATTGCCAGCTCCTCACTCAACTCACTGGGATGTTGTGATTCCTATACTCAAGTATCTTAAGAAAGCTCCACTCATCCAGAGTAAGAAGCAAAAGGCAGTGTTACAGTCAAGTGCTGAATCAGAATATCACCACTTGTGAATTGGTTTGGGTTCAGAACTTTTTGTGTGAACCCGGTTCTAAGATATCTAATCCTATGCAATTCACACCTTATAACAAGTCTGCACAAGACATCGCTCAGAAAGTTGTTTCCCCAAAAAAAAAATTTATTCTGCTTTTTCCAATCTCGTTTTCCTTGAACCAACCAAGCACATTGAAGTTGAAAGTCATGGTAATTGAGAAGCTTCTAAAGCAGATAACTGAGACAGGCTCTTTTCAATCCAGGGATCAGCTTGCATTTGTTCAGAAAATCCCGTGCAATCAAGTGAAAAATAAGTTTACCAAGTTGGCCATGACGGATATCTGTCCTCCAATAAGGGGGTGTTTTAAAACGAGTCTATTGCTCAAGGGTTATTTGGTTATTGTATATGTAGGAAACGTGTATATTCTGTTCAGCACAAATCCATGAAGTTTCTCTCAATTAACACAACGCAACCAATGCAAAAGCCTTCAAAAGTCATGCCTGATTCCCAGGACATATCCGGACACAAAAGAACACTTTGTAAGTTACTAGATGTGATTTCCGGGTGTCATGTATGTTGAATAGAAGAGGCAGCTCTAGACATTTGTTGAAAAGATTAGGAGCATAGCTGATCCGATGGGGAACCTTGAAACAAGACCACCTTCTACAGGTAATTAGATGACCCAATAAGTGTCATGCAGATGAAGTAGAAGAATGAAATAACAGGGGGCATTGGTATAGCTAGCGAACACTATCTGGTCTAAGAGGGACCATAGAAGGAAACAGAGAGAGCATGCTATCTACTCACTTCACGTATATTTCCCCCAGTCTCATCTGACCAAAAATGTTTTCTCTTAGATGTGGCAAACAAGTTTTTTTAGAATTTAGATGTAGCCAACAAGTCTTAGCTGCAGTTGTTTGCCTAATTGTATATCGTCTAAAAGAAATTTCTAAATTTTATTTCCTGATCATAGATTTCAACTGGAATCTATTCACAAAAACATGAAAGTGCAGTATACTATGTTCAGCCCCAAAAATAAAGACAATAAGTAAGAGCTATGTAGTATACTAAACATACGTATCCTTGTCATTTTTCTTCTTTGCAGTTACCACAAACCCCAACAACCCAAGCACCAGCCAGGAACTCAAGAAAGGCAGAACCTAAAAGTGAGGCAGCTCAACACTAGAGCAAGATTGACATACATCAACAGATAAACTAAGAGCTAAAAAACATAATTGAGCTTCTAAGAAAGGAAAAAAATCCAATAAACATCAAGCACTAATATGGACTAAAGACAGTAAGAGATACAGAATTGGGAAAAAAAGCATAAAATCCATGACGATGGTGGCAATGAAATACCCCCATACTGAGTAGAAGAGGCAGAAAATAAGTAGAAAAGATATACTCAAATTTTAAAAAAGAAGCAGACCAACAAGTGAGCACTCTCTGTCTCATGTTCATCAAGCACAGCTTCCCACTCTTCTTTAAGAGCTGCCATTTCAGCAGCAACGGCTTTCTCCAGCTACGCACAATGGATCGTGTCAGAAGTACAAATGAGGGATGGAACTTAGGAAAAAGAAGACGCACGTGGCTGACTAACTAACATCATCCCCGCTAAGAGACTGTGCCAATTCCTCTCTAACTTCAACCTCTACTTTCGCTAGTGACTCATCCTCGAGTGCTTCTTGGGCCTCTGCAGCCTAAAAGCCAGAGTAGAATAAGTGGAAGCAAGGGAAAGGAAAAAGGAGAAACCGATATGAAGGAGAAGTCAACATGAAATAGAAATACGGTCTCGATTGAAGAAGAGATATATACCTTACTCTCAACTTCCAAGAGCTCAGCAATTAGCTCTTCAATTTCTCTATCAGTCAATGGTTCCTGCACGATGACAAAAAGGAAGAAAGGTAAAGCATCGTGAATTTTATCCAAAACATGAACACCAAAACTGCAAGTAAACTCAGACTTTATTTTCTGATCACCGTATTTAAAAAGTTAACTGGAAGGTATAAATTGAAAGGTCAACGTTTCTTGCCTCAAGATGCAATCCATCTTCTTGTCCGGAGGTCAATAGTTCATTCTCATCTGAATCATCAATAAACGAATCGCTACTTACACTCTCAAGTTCTTCACTTGCCTCGTTATTCTCATCCATCACTTGATAATCTTGCCTAAATCATTCAGTCCTTACAAATGTGTAAGTGGAATAACTCAAGTATAAAGCAGGAAACCTTAGCCATCTCAGTATAATAGCAAGTTAACATAGCAGAACAGGATGACAATGTAACATACTTACAGCTAGAATAGAATACATGCTGAATGATTATAGCACCATCAACTATTTATACTCTAATCCACGAAAAATAATGACTCGACATAATTATCTTTCTTTATTTCCCCCTATACCACCATGAGAGCCATCAAGCTGACAAACTTAACCACTTTGAATCTCTCACCGGATTGAGGATTTCTTTCAGAAAGTGTGTGGTTATCGCGACACACAGCCAACCGATGAAGGATAAGCTATAGTACAACATTGACTCAGATTCTATTCATATGCACCATTTCTTTAAAGGGACCACGTTGCTAGTCAACAAGTTACCAGCCCTAAATTATTGCCAATGTTGCCCCTTAATAAAAATTTCCTTTACATATTTGAGCTTTTAATTTCTTTCTTCCCTCATGTAGGTGAAACACGCCGTGTGTTCTAATAAGTTACTTTTGAAAAAAGTCTCTGCCCAAACGGGAAACAGGGTCTCTTTTAAATGAACAGGAGTACTTTAACATGTAAAGGAACATGCGAGGATGCCAGAACTGAATAGGGAAATGTCCAAAAAGGAAGAAAGGACTCCCATTCAGTACGAGGGACATGCCCAAAGAGGAAAGGAGCACTTTATATTGGGAGGAACATGTTCGAGAAGAGGACTCCCTCTTTTAAAAGTCTGAACTAGAACCCCACTCTGTGGCGGTCTGGTTAGGCTTGTTGAATGAGAAAGACATACTGACAACCTCCATGCCACATGTGTTACTCCAAAATATTCCTCTTCATAATATATGGACAGAGGATACAGGAATGCCTGGGATAAGTCTCTTCCTGTCCAGGTTTTATTTTGGATCTGGATTTTCTGCAGCGGAGCAGTTCCCAAAATCAGCACTAGTAAAAAATCGTCGCTACAGATAAACTTCGGCACGGCTTTAAGCAATGAACTGCAGAAGACCCTAATTCGTCCACGAGCCCAACCACCCCCCCCCCCCCACCCCACGTCAGTTACTTCGTATTTAGTTCAAGATACTGAACAGACTGCATCTCTATTTACATCACTGTTCTTTGATTTGGAAAAACCAACCCGGCCAGCTCCCCCCCCCCCCCCCCCCCCCGCCCCCCAACCAACACCAACCAAACCGGAAAAAAAATCAGCACAAGCACTGCACCAACCATTCCCTGCTTCCAACCAAAATCAAAATGAAACCACCACCAAAAAAAAACCATATCTCTCCTCTCTCATGTCTACGTTTATATTCAAAAACTGCATTAACAAATACACAAGTATAGAGCAAAAACCGATTTAGCCATCATTTTTTTCGGTGCCAAATGTCAATCAGCAAACCATGTGGAATAATAGTACCGGTCCAACTATATTTAATAGCTGAATTGAATAACAAAAAATATTCCTGTAAATTGCAGGCTGAAAGACAGTTGTTAAGTTTAGGCAGTCAGCCAGAGAATTAAGTTGGTTTGAACGTCAGATCCGATGATATGTTAACAACCATTATGATTTTAGAGCATAATAGTTTTGAGACATCACAATATCCTAAGAAATGGCGAAAAGGCGAATCCGAGTCTTAGACAGAAACCTGCCACAAAAAATCATTGGCGTAACACCAAGTGCAATATTCTAAAGCAAACCATATATAGTGTTAAGCATGATAACATTGTTAGGCCCACTCTTTAACAGCTTAAGCTTTTAGAGCAGATGGTAACTTAACATGGTATCAGAACTCTGGTTTAGCAAGGTCTCAGGTTCAATTCTTCCCGCTTGCATATATGGTCCCCCTTTATCATAATGCTATTTGCACTCAGTTTATTTGACTTGGTTTGTCTCTCCACGTGCAATCGGGGGCTTGCACATGAGGGGGGTGTTAAGCATGATAACATTGTTGGGCCCACTCTCTAACAGCTTAAGCTTTTAGAGCAAATGATAACTTAACATATAGAAACACATAAATCGAGTGGATTGTTGTTTAGATGATAGCCGATATGCTTCAAAGTTCTCTGTGCTATGGAACATATCACAAACTCCGTTTCTATTGATCCTTCGACTTAAACTTCCTGTATCTGTCGCAATACTTTCCTTCTTTGTACCTCAGCAAAAGCTATAACATCCGGCTAACAACAGGAAAGCCAAAATTCTTAGCTTCACAATATAGAAGATGGAAACTTTACGTGATTCAGTCTAGTTCTCTAAAGCAAACATTGAAATTCTACTTTACCTCTGCCCTCCCCAATAGGAAAACGTATCTTTTGGGAGAAGAAGTTTCCTTAAATACTTCATTTTTCTCGTACGATTGTTCACTAAATTTGAAGATTTTATAAAGAGCTTGTTTGGGATTAATTCATGAAAGCAAATTTCAAATTAAATCTTAATCAAATTTTAAAATCAGTTTTGAGCAATCTGTTGCAAAATTCGCTTTAAGCTATGGATGATGTTTGGATAAAAAAGTATTGAAAGTAGTTTCAATATGGCAAAATGGCCGAAAGTTTAGTACTTTGACAAGGTACTAAAGGGATTTGTAACTAATAGGGGTATTCTGGTACTTTACTTGCTCAAACCTGATTATGGAAAAGTGATTAATCTTTTAGGATATTCTGGTACTTTACTTGGTCAAACCTGATTATGGAAAAGTGATCAATCCATAACCTTTGTTTTCTTAGATTATGATTTTATCAGTTTTTTGGGCTTCAGAAAGCTGATTTAATCAGTTCTTTATGTTTGCCAAACACCTATCAACCTGATTTAATCCAGACTAAATCAGATTTGACCATCTCAAAATCAATCCCAAACAAGCACTAAAAGTAATTTCTCTATTATGTGTCTCATATATTCCTTCTGTTTAGCCTAAAGATTCTTTACAGAGCCAATCGAGTTTGATGACTCAGCTGCTTATAGATTTCATCCCAATTAAACCGCCCTTAAGCTGGTGGGCTATTGCACACACATGAATGCTTGATTTATAGTATAAATCACACTCTAAAGATCCTTGGGGGAAAAAAAAGAAAGACTTAAATGAAACAAACAAAAGAAAAGGTTAATAAAACAGGAAAGGAAAACAAAAAGTTGATCTCAGTATCTAAAATCAACTTATAATCTTATCATTAATAACACTAAATGAGGGTAGCACCCGTTTAATACATTGAGTGAAAGAGCGCATGTGATGCAACACTCTAAGAGAGTGAACTTGCAGCTTAAGAAAAAGGGGGTAAATAGATGCCAGCTAAGACATGTTTGTTCATATGAACTTCTTTCAATTAATTTGTTTTCATTTTCAAGAGCAGATGTTGGTGCCATGGCAACAAATATGATGTTTCAGCTCAGGCCGAAGTTATGACGCTTATTAAATAATGGCTTCTGCAGCATCACTCTCTTACTCTGACTCCGAAAACTCAAATTAATTGTTTACAGAAGATACTAAACATATCCAAGTCTGTAAAACAAGCTACTCAACTACTCTATCATGTGTTTCGCAAATAAGAGTTGTTTCTTTTACAATATCAGATAATGTTGTGAAATGACTTCTCGGTTGTGTTGCTATAGATATAAATAGATTATACTTGATATGTAGAGTTACATGGTTGTTCTGATTGACTTCATGATTTAAGATTCATGATGTTTGAGAGTAAAGACCTAATTTAGGAGCTAACCTTAATGAGGAGGCATGCAACTTCGTTTTTTAATCTTATTCACACATTTAGTCCAACTTTAACTTTTAGTTAAGCGTTGGTGATTTTAATACTACAGAGTGAATAGGTTATGCTGGATCATTTGTCGCGGGAAATAGAATATATACAAGAACTACTAGGCAGTGGTAATCAGCAAATCATGCGTATATATTTCTTAGGAGACAACGCTTAAAATGTTAAGACGTGCTAAAGCATAACATGGTTTCAAAGAAAGTTCTCATGTTAGAACAAACGTGTTGCAAATTGCAAGAACTTGCAATATCACTGCTACGAACACAAATAAAAAGGTAAAATCTCTCAAGGGAATGTCTATTTCCACACCAACATATACTTGTCAACACTTCATTGGTCACTAAAAATTTTAGCGGCTTGTCTCTAATGCACTTTTTAGCGACATATGAGAGCATGGACAAGTATAATATGGTGCGGAAACAGAAATTCTCAATCTTCAATCCGAAACATATATTAGCTACGTACAAATATGATCTTCAAATGTATGGTCTTATCAGCTTAAAACACACTGCACAAGCAACTCCCCATAAATTAACCAGTGCCCTAAAAGCGTTCTACAAATTACCTTTACATTACTCCTCATCATTCGTAAATATGCATCGCTAGATTGTGAATCTCCCAAACATAGCCGGGGCTCTAATAGTTACTTTAGAAAGTAAGTACTAAACCCTAAACCAGTTTCATGTACTTGTATAGATTACAGCAGACAAAACATAATCTCTGTCACGTGATGTAGACATAAGAGATAAACGATACATGCAATTGAAGAAAATGGCGTACCCTAGAGGGCCGGGTACAGTTCAAGGTGGCACGACGGTCGCACGGCGGTGAGAGGAATGGCGATGCGGTGGTGATGGGTGGCAATGGTGGCGTAAAGGGGCGGAGAACTGACGGAAATACACCGAAATGAGGGGTTGGGTTAAGGCGTCGCTGAATCAGCGAGGTAATGGTAACAGTACTAGTAAATACTCTAAGGGGAAAGTAGGGAATGACTCCCTCTACTTTACACGTTGTGCGATTTGCCTCCTTCACTTCAAAGTTAAACACTAAACCCCCCACAGTTACAGAAAATGGGCACACGGAAATCGTTAAATATAACAGCGCGTGGTCAACGCGCGCTGACTAACAATTTCTTTTTATAAATGACAATTTTGCCCATTGTCTCTTTTTAGAAAAGAAAATCAGAAAAAAAAAAAAAAACCCTAATTCTAACCACCCCACCCCCCGCCACCCAACCCCCCTATCCCCCAACCCAATTCTGTCAACTCCCCAGACCACCCGACCACCGCACCCCTTCATTTCCCCGTCTGCCTCCCTCTTCCCTGTCGCCGCACCACCCTCCCCCTTCCCCTTCCCCGTCGCAACGACCGCCCTTCCCCTTCCCCGTCGCCGCGACCGCCCTCCCCCTTCCCAAGGCCCCGTCGCAGCGACCGCCCTTCCCCTTCCCCGTCGCAGCGACCGCCCCCCCTTCCCAAGGCCCCGTCGCAGCTACCGCCCTTCCCCGTCGCCGCGACCGCCCTCCCCTTTCCCCTTCCCCTTCCACGGCATTGATGAAAATTTGAATTGAATTGAAATGGAATTGAATTGAAATCGGCAGTGTGGGTTTGCCAAAAGGCTTGCCGGCGTGGTGGGGTGGGGCGAGTCTGCCGGATGGTGGGCCGAGAGAGGCTACCGGCGGCGTGGGGTGAGGATGACGCTTGGGCTGCCGGCGGCGGGGTCAGATCTGGAGAAGGAGAAGAGAAACCCTAATTTTCAAATTAGGGTTTTGAACCCTAATTTTAAGGTTTCAAAACCCTAATTTTTAAATCAGGGTTTCAAATCCTCTAATTTTAGGATTTCAAAAGCTTAATTTGCAAATTCGTTGCTAATCCTAACGGCAATCACGGTTCCTTTTTTTTTTTTAACTCCCTGGTGGTCGGAGAAAAAGACCAGTGGTTGTGTTCAGTGAAGTGGTTGTGCTCAGTGAATCACCAATTGTAGCGGGGTTAACCAGAGGAGGAGGGTCATGGGCAAAATTTGTAATTTAAATTTGAGGCGGGGAAATTGCACACCATGCATAGTACAGGGGGTCATTAGCTAATAAAGAAATAAGGGTATTTTGGTCATTTCACGCTATTCATAACGTTTCCGTCTAAGGTGCCCATTTTCTATAACTGTGGGGGGGTTTAGTGCTTAACTTTGAAGTTGAGGGGGGCAAATCGCACAACGTGTAAAGTAGAGGGGGTCATTCCCTACTTTCCCCATACTTTAATGCACAACGCTGGGCTTAGGGATATTCCCAAAAAGTTGTTTGGCTTTAATTGCACCGACTCCCGTCACACATGCACGATACGTGTATAAAAATAAAATTAATAATATAAAATATTCATCATGTATAAATATTTATTATCATATTCGGTAAAATAAATTATACATTATAAAAATTAAAAATAGTTATTCACTATTTAAACTTTTATTTTATGAATTTTTCAATTATAGAATGTCATTTGTCACCATTTTAGTTACGTAGTTATGTAACAGTAAAAAGGTGTTACATCAAGTCATATTTTTCATTTATAAGAATTATAAATAGTTACTTTTCGAATCGCTCAGGAATTATTCAAGGATAAATTTTGATTGTTATTCCTATTGTAAGAATATAACTATAATCTTTTGTAAAGTAATAATTAATAGTAATTACTAAATATCGTTCTACTTTTTTAGCGTTACTGAATAAAAATTACTAAAAATGTTTAACAAAAATTAATTGTGTCATATGAACATTAAAGCTATGGGTAAATGCTCTTTGACCCCCTGTACTTTAGGACGGTTGCAATATGACCCCCTCTAGTTTAAAAAGTTGAACTAAACTCCCATGCACCCATCAAAATTTGGCAAAATGGACGGTTTCTAGCGAAGTTAACACAGTTTTTGGGCGAAAGGTGTTTGGCGCCGAGAACTTGCATTTTTAGGACGAAACTACCCTTTTGACATAATAAAATGCTAAAACTTTTTAAAAAATTACCCAAAAAGCCACCAATTTCATTTCACTTCATTTGCAAACCCTAGAAAACCTGCAAATAAAAGAAGGTCATGGTCGCACGAATGTTATAGCCGCTAGAGTGTGCTACTGTGGTGTTTTGGCTCCTATGAGGACATCATATACATCCGCTAACTTTCGAAGAAGGTTTAATGGTTGTGAACTATACGGGGTATGTATAATGTTTAAGTTTGAATGTATTTTTACTACGGGGTATGTATAATGTTTAAGTTTGAATGTATTTTTACTACGGGGTATGTATAATGTTTAAGTTTGTATGTATTTTTACTATGGGGTATGTATAATGTTTAAATTTAAATGTATTTTTTGTAATACCCCAGATTTTTGGCTACTTGTGTAGGTAATAGTTTAATAATTATATTGATTTTGGATTAAATAATGGACCATAGAGAATTTTTTTGGAATCATTTTAATGACGAAATTAATATTTAATAGTCTCGGTGGCTAATGTGATTTGATTAGATATTATTTAGACAAAGAAGAAGAAGAGAAGATTTCGACTTGGATTAGGATTTTAAGTCATATCGTGATTAAATTACTAATGAAGACTTTAAGTTGTGTTATAATTACACTAGTAATAAGGATTTTTAGTTATATAATAATTACAATAGCAGTTGTATAATAATTAACTAGCAATAAGGACTTTTAGTTGTTTTATGATTGCACTATCAATTAGGACTTCAAGTTACTTTAGAATTAGATTAGCAAACTATATAAGGGGGAAGAAGACATAAGAGTCTTCATATTTTTTTTAGAGATAAAGGAGAGCAAAGAGAAAAGACTTAATTGTATTCTTTTGGTTATTCAAATAAAAAGGTGGTGATTGATCTAAGATAAAGAGTCAAGGGCATTCTTTTGGGTATTCAAGCAAAAAGATAGTGATTGATCCAAGATAAAGAGGAGATTTTTGACATGATATTGTCACTTCGAAGTAAAGATCTAAGATAAAGAGGAGATTATTGACACGATATTTGTTACTTTGATGTAAAGATTTTTACGCTGTCTTTTCGTTTCATACACGACAATCTTTGCGTCTTAGTTTGATTTCAAAATTGAATTTGCTTCTGAGTCTATTGTTGATCATCACGCTTGAATTTTTTTAGCTTCACCTGAAATCCGTTGTTGTGACTTGCGTTGAAAATTCTTTACAAATTTTAGATTTCTGTTCTTTTATCAGTCATCCTTTTTTTAAGGCATGTTTAAGCAAGCCACCATTATTGTTCACAATTTCCAAAACATGTTTGTATTTGAGTTTATTATTTCTCATCATATTTATTTTTTACATTATCCATAAAATTTCTACTGTCTTATAACTTGCATTAAAGACGGTTCTCATGATTTATAAAAATTCTCTGTATTCTTTGTATTGTGAAAAGTCATTCATAATTATTTTAGCGCTCCATGTCGTTCTATGTTCACGGCCAAAAAGGCTACTTTTCAAAGACTCAACGCCACGTGTCTGTCTTCTATTTGTTCTTAATGTTATTTCATAAATTTTAATTGTGGTCCTTTATTGAGAATTGTTGGTACAGCCGTGTACTCCTTTTGTCACTTGTCAAGTTTCTGATGGCCCCTAACTTGTTGACAATGTTCTTTATTTCTTATGTTTTTGTGCCAAATTTTCATCCAAAATTTTTTATTGACGATATTTCACTCTTTTGATCTCCGATTGAGCTAATTTTTATTTTGTTGAATTCGTATTTTTATTCTTCAGTTTGAGTCTACAATGACTATTTTTGGACTTTGAATGAATATTCGCTATATTTATCAAACTACTTTGTGAGTGATATTTGTGTTTGAAAGTCACTTTTAATTATCGTGACTTATATGTGATGCGCCGGCTGCGATATTCGACATGGTATAACCATGATTTGTGATGCTCAATATTAAGCAATTTTGTATGTGACACCCACAAGATTTGGTAAATATATTTTGATATTCTACTTATTGGTTATGTAACCCCTTTTTGGGTTGATTTGTTATTCGTTTGTTAATTGATATTCGATTTATTGGTTATTTAACCTCCTTTTTGATCGCTTCTGCTATTCGCTTGTGAAATTCGATTGAGTTATCTAAATTCTTATTTATTGGTTCTATTCAATAACTCAAATTTGTTATTCGTTTTTTAAAATCCTCTTTTGGTCACTTTCCTATTCGATTGTAAAATTTGACTGAGTTATCTAAATTCTTATTTATTGGCTCTATTCGATAACTCATGTTTCGTAATCATTCTAGCCCTCGGTGTGTAAAAACTTTTACTGGACAATTCGTGATCACCCCTTTGTTTTTCATTTCCTTCCCCCTTTCAGGCCAAAAGTAGCATGAAGGGCGAGATATTAGTGCAGCAGTGAAAATTGCTCTGGTTTTTTATATTGAGAATAGAGCTTATTATTTCTTTAGACAAAATATTGGTTAGTTGATTTATTTTCCTTTAGTTTCAGATGATAAGTCTGAGAGATTGTAATAAAATTTTGGATTATTTTTGGAGTTAAGATTTAGAGATTCAAATCATTATGTTTGCGGTATTTTAGATGCTCTGCTCTAACATTAAGGTTGTTATGGTTTGAACATGTTTGGGTTTTGGTTTAAGGACGTATTCGGACCCTCGGGTTCGAGGCGTTACATTTTTACTTAGCAATTGTTTGTTATGGCTCTTAATCTTAAGTCTTGATTCATTGTAGATCCAAAACAATTGTGAATATTTTTAATGGGTTGACCCACCTATGTGCCAAAGGGGTAGGGAGATGGTCTCTAATTTGCTCAATTGCAGGACCAAGGTCGAGAAAGAACTGGCTATAACAGGCAGGAGGGCAAAGCTATACAAGAAGCTCATGGTTGCAAGTTGGGTGTCGTTGATGCTTGTGACAGTGCTTAAGATTTAGTTAAGTCAATGTTGTGCCTATTGTATGTTTGGGCAGTTTGTAACTTAAAAATGATGTATTTTGAATGTAATTTGTGAGCAATGCTTCTTAAAATTAGTGTGTTTGTGCAAGCTATTGGAAGTGTGATTGTGAAAGTTGTTGGAAGTGTGTTTGTGCAGGGTGGTTTTTGTATGTGTGCAAAGAAAGACATGAAGTACTCGTGGTCAAATATTACAAGCTAGACAACAAATTTCAAAGCTAACCTAAAAAATAACAAGGTCAAATAATGCAAACTGGACAAAAAATTTCATTCAAGACTGAGTTGAATCTACATGGTCAAAATTACACCCTGTCAAACACCATAAAGTACTCATATCTCCAAAAAAAGATGTGTACTTTCATTTTACTACTTCACACGACCAAAATAAAAGTATGTTCGCATACCAAGAGTCTTCCTAAAAAACAACAACCAAAATGATAAATAAAAAAAAAACAGCATTTACAAATAGCACACTTGCTAAAACTAGGTCTTTTTAGTTAAAGTCTTTGTCTTGGCAGCTTCAACAGATGCTTTTTTTTCTTAATGCAGCATCAATCCTAATCTTTCCCTTGTTATCTCAGAGGCCAATCTTATTGCTTCATTTGCAGCAGGAGCGGGCACAAAGCTGCCTACAGTACCAGGTATCCAAAACATGAGGTAACCTCTTGGCTACATTAGTAGTAGCAGCAAATTTTGTTGTAATGGCAGTATCTTCTCTCACAAGTGCAACAACTTCCTCAGGAGCAACAACATTTGAGTTAGCAGTAGAAGAAAAGCATCAATAGCAGCAACTTCTTCTTGCCATCTTGGGATTCCATTCTTCTTAGCACCAAATCTCCCACATAAGGTTCTAGTATGCTTCTTAGCAGCTGGATTTTTATTTTTGTCCTGCATTCAACATCAAAGCCAAATCTATATTTTATCTGTAAAAACAAAATTTAGCACAAGTACTTACAAATGTTACTCCATCATTAACTCTAGCATTTACTCCCTCACATACTCCACTATCATTCAATCCTCTTCTAACATTCATTTGCCAAGGCTGCCCAATCATTAATGTTAGCAGCAAGTACATTAAAAAAATAAATAGCACAAAAAAAAAAGCAAAACAATCTTACCCCTAATGACTACTGACTTGAGGCACTATTGTGTTGCTTGCCTATCCTTGACTTAGGGTGCATTGGACCCTTGCAGCTTCTTAAGTTATGCCCAATTTGAAGGCATTTAGCGCAACTCATCACCTTCCCCTTTCTGGACACACTGGTTTCTCCCCCGACCTCATTACCAAACTTTCTCCTTAATTTCTTTGGCCTACCAACTGGTTTCTTATAAAAAGGTGATGCTAATGGTTCAATCTCAGCTTTCTCCCTGTCAGACTCACTAGGAACTGGATGCATCATGCTACTATATGCTGCCAGATATGTCTTCTTACTGTAGTATGGATGTACATAGGTCTCTGGTTTCTCCCTATTCAAATAAATAGAGGCTACAACATACTTGCAATGGATTCCTATGAGTTGCCACATTCTACAGTTGCAAATCATCTGCCTCAAGTCAACAACCCTTGTCTTCCCAAATGATTCAACCTCAAACTCCAAGTCACCATACCAAGATGCAAAACAGTCTTTTGAGGCTACTTTTATGTTCTCTAACTTCTCCAAAATATTGGGGCAAATGACACCATCATATTTCTCCATACCCATCTTCTGCACTTGTATTCTTGTCATCACATGCTTCCTTATTAACTCTGTTTTAGACATTATTGGCATATCTCTAGCTTCCAGATTATAACTATTAAAACACTCAATGAGGTTGTTGACATGAATGTCACACTTTAAAGTTGTACCAAAGTGTGACCTAGTCCATGTGACAGGATCCAAGGCACTTAACCACTCAACAGCTTCTCCATCTTCGTCAATCTTCTTAAGTTGATTCATCTTCTCCATAAAACCATTGAGGTTGCTAGCCCTAGTTGCGTTCCAAAAGCAATCTTTGAACTCCATCCCTTAAACTTATCTATGAAATTAGCATTGAGTGCCTCATGCAATATATCTATGCTCAGCTATTGGCAACAGCTCCCTGAATGTCTCTACCAAGCCCTTTCATCTATCAGAAATAAAAACCCAACCATTTTCTCTACCAAGTTCTCCCAATAATTGCCTCAGAAACCAAGTCCAAGAGCTCTTATTTTCTGCCTCAGCTACAATAATTACAAGTGGAACATGTTATTATTCACATCCCTTCCAAACTACACTAAGTAACTGGGGCCCATACATAGTCTTCAAAAAGCAATTATCTAACCCAATAACTGGCCTACAATCTTAAACAAAACCTGTCTTCTGAGCTTCAAAACTAACTAACAGCCTTTAAAAACTGATCCTATATCAGAGGAAGGTCTTTCTGTGGCTACAAAAAAAAGAAGTCCCTGGGTTATACTTCATTAAAGTTTTCTCATAGTCCCAAATCTTGGCATACTGCATTCTCATATCTCCTTCAACCAGCTCTTTTGCCCTCTTCATAGCTCAATACAACTGATACTTGCTCACATTTGCATTCAAATCCTTTTTAATCACCGATGCCAAGGAAGGTGGGTTCGCAATGGACGTAGAGGTGCCACAAGGAATGCAGTCCTAGTCAGATGCCAAGTATGATGATGTAGACACAGCAAGGATGAAACAAGGGCAGAGACTAAGGGCTTCCCAGACAGAGCCTGAGGGTGGCAATGCTGCGAGGGCAATGGCACAGGGTTAATACACGACAACAGTCACAACCCGATGCTTAGGTCCAGAGTCAGGGTCCTGTACGTTTCTCTCTCTAGAATTCTAGAGTGAGAAAGTGAAAAATATTAAAGTCCAAGAAGAAAATCCCAAATAAATTCTCAAGACCTCTATTTATAGAGGTTGAGATGATTATGTCATCACGCAACATGTGGCGCTCCCCGGGAGTGACATGTCACTAAAGGGTCCACAGCTATTTGCTCCATGGACTATCGAATCGCATATTCACCCTACCTGCCTCGCACAGCACCGCTCTATATGTCTGGAAAGAGCGACTCCTACAGCATTGGTGTGGCCAGAGAACCCCTTGATCTAGCCACCAATCCAAGCTCTTACAGATCCCACAGGCTTGGTAGCGGTGGGGAAGACCCGACGCCCAACTGCCAGATGGACTAGGCACGATGCCATCCAAAGACCTACTCCTGTCTCAGAGTAACCGGGGCGTCATAGTCCAAAGGGGTGTCGACATAAGCCCCCAATGCCGGAGAACGTAGGCCAGCCACGAAGACACCCTGGTAGAGATAGTGTCCCGAAAGAGTCGCCTATCCAGCGGGTGAGTCCTTGTGCCGGAGCACTCGGAGCGCATCAAGGTAGCATCCCGAAGGAGCCTTCTACCTGACGGGCTGAGGTTGCATCCTAAAGGAGCCTTCTGCCTGATGGGCTGAGGTTGCAGCCCGGAGGAGCCTTTTACCTGGTAAAAAGGGAGTTGAAAAGCTCCCTAGCGGGAGATAGTGTCTTAGAGAGCGAGCCTATCTCTCGGGTGAGTCCTTGTTTCGAACAATCGGAGAAAGTCAAGGTAGCATCCCGGAGGAGTCGTCTACCTGGCAGAAGAGGAGTTAAAAAGCTCTCTAGTAGAGATAGTGTCGCGGAGGAGTCGCATATTCTCGCGAGATGCTGCACACTCGGGGAGTGGGTTGAAGCATGTTCCGCGTCCATGGTGGGGGCACATGGTGTGATGAATGAGTGTTGTGCCCGAGGGACATGTAACATGATTGTGGCGCATATGCGCAATGAAGTACGTACGGTGTCGGGGCACGAAATTGTGACAGAGAGCCTAGGAGCACGACTGTATCAGCGGTGCGGAGCACGGGCATGACAGAGTGTGTAAAGTGACGACACGTGGGCACCAGCGACGGGGGTTGCGAAGACGGCACGCGGGAAGGGGGCGACGGGGGTCGCAGGGATTATGCGCGGGGGCGAGCGACATGGGTCGCGAAGACAGTGCCCTGGCGACGGACAACGAGTGTCACGGAGACGACGCCCTCATCGGGTCAGTGCACCGACACTGGCGACAGGGGTCACGGAGACGACGCCTAGGCGATGGGCAAAGAGCATCGCGAAGTCGCGGCGCCGACGCCGGCAACAGGGGTTGTGGAGATGATGCCTGGGAGACGAGCGACGAGCAATGTGAATTTAACATTGGTGGATGTCGCAAAATCGGTGTGGGCTACTAATGTTAGCAAGTCGGCGCAGGCGAAAGACATCGTGGAGTCAGTGCAGGCAACAGACGTCGCGGAGTCGACGCAGGCGATGGACGTCGAGGAAGCACATGACCCCTTAAAGAAAAGTGCACGTGCTAAGGTGAAGGCCAAAGGCCAACCCTTGGGGAAAGGCCAAGAGTTGGCCTTTGGCCAACCTTGGGGGAAGGCTGAGGCCAACCCCAAGGGGAAGGCCAAGGCCCACTTGGGCAAGTGCCAAGGCACACCGACGGGTGACATGTGACATGCGACGGTCGAGACGTGATGAGGAGTCGTGCAAAAATGAGTTTCTCCATGACAAAGTCACGTAACAAAAGTGAGAAGTTGATCAATTGGAAGCGTTGAATATTTACGCCGACGTGTCGTGCAAAATAGGACTCCCACGGGGCCCTTAGGTGCAACCAATATAGCTTGGGAACAATCACATTTTTCATTGATTTAAGGTTCAATGCAGGATCATCCCTCAATTTCTCTAAGTAGTGTTCTGAGATAAGCCTAGAGGTCGCCAAGTGATTGTCAAAGTCTCTACCACATGTGTATATTTGGTAAAAGGTTTTAATCTGGAAAGTGTTCTCACCACCAATTGGAGAAGCATGGATTCTTCACTGACATTCAACATGATCTTTATGCCAGTACTTACACACAACAATAATCCTTTTGTTCTCATTCTTTTTATACACAAAATCATACCCTTTCCTTACACAATGTAGCTTCAAAAGCCTGCCTAAACACCTGTGGGTTGGGAAACTTTATCCTAACAGCTAGGTCAGGACCTGTTTCCCCACTCCAACCAGTTTTGGCATAGAATTCTTGGTATCTAGGTTTATCTCCATCATCAGATTCAGACCCTGCCAAACTTCTTAACTCATCAGATTCCTCCCCATCAGAGAACCATTTATCAGTTCCTTCATCCATATTCACATTCATGTTATCCCCACTTTCTGGCCCTTTGAATATATCATCATCTTCATGCCCCCTCTCGAATCCTTCACGAAGTTCAGGTGGATTAGGCTCTTCATCCCCCACAGCAGAAGTGTTTTCACCACCATTTATTCCCAATTCTTCAGCATCCATATCCTCATCACCTAAGACATCTTCATCTACACCCTCATTTTCAGCACCTTCATTTCCACCAATATTCTCATCATATTCAGTAACACCTTAATCTACATTATTCTCATCACTTTCATTTAGACCTTCACCTACACCGTCATTATATACCTCTTCATTTACATTTACATCAACATTCATCTCAGCCTGAGTAACATCCCCATCACCCAGAGGCATGTCATCAACCACATCCCTATCCCTATAATCAGGCTCAATCCTTAACACATCTCCCAGCACGTCTTCACTGTCCTGGCCAATTACTTGACCATCCTCTCCAAATACTTGTAGAAGATCCACGCTTTCTACATAATAAATAGGTAAACAACCAGTGTCCCTATAATACCTAATCATGTCAACCACACCCCCTGTCATCTATAATAGCCCTCAGCCCATGGTCAAAGATAACCCCAAGCATGATATAGTAAAGAGGGCTAGAACTAGGTAGCTTCAACTTCCCTAAGATATCTATTAGCTCCTAATAAGATACCAAGTCTAAGTCATAGTCATGAATGTATTCAATCAAACCACCTGGGTATGACCTATTTGGTTTACTACTAAAAAGTCCTCCATGTTAGATTTCTAGGGCTACTCTGTCAAACACAACCATTTTATCTGCAGTAAAATAATATAAATTTATTACTAAACAATAATAAATCCCTAAGGCAAACTACATGAATTATATTCATTTAATTGCAATATATATGTGACTGACATGTTCAATCATCCACTCAAAACAAATGCACAGTGTATTAACGTAATAATAAAATATATCATGAAGGCAGACATAAGCAAATATTCAGCAACTGTGGTCCAACAAAAAGGTAGCACTCCCCCATCCCCAAAACAAACACTACGGTTCCCACATACATGCCTTCTAAAGTGTCTCATTTTTATGTCAACTTATACATGCAAAGTTGCATGAAATGTAAACCCTACATTTAACAGAAACGTAGTATTGTAAACCATAATTCCTAAATCCAAAGTGTTTAGCGAGATGTACATCATAAAATGAAATCATAAATGCACTCCCAAATTGTAAACAAAAAATCCTAAATTGAAAATCCCAAACTGTTGATACGAATTTAACAGTGGATAACGGGTGTGTAAACTGTGATTTTGAACGACATATACCATGATTTTGTAAAACAAAAGTGATAAAAGGGGAACAAAACGTACCTCTGACTGCGTAATTTTCGGTCTTCAATCTTCACGTACCCCTCGTCGTTCTTTCAATTGATCTACGATCTATTTTGTCCGATGATCTTTGTTGTTTAATCTTCACTTGGTCTTCGACCTCCAATCGGCAGATAGATTTGGGAGACAGAGAGTTTGAGAACTTTGGGAAATGAATGGTTTATACAGTCTTCGATGTTGGGTAATTGTGACATTTCAACAAGCTCAATTACAACCATTCATTTTTGCCCAGTTTTGATGAGTGCAGGGAGGTTTAGCTCAACTTTTTAAACTAGAGGGGGCCGTATTGCAACCGCGTTAAAGTACAGGAGGTCAAAGAGCATTTACCCCTTAAAGCTATCTTCCTACAACCCTCATAACAACCAAAAATTTTCCTTACTTTAAAGGAACATTTTGTAGCAATTACTTTCGCAATGCTCGAAGATTTTTGAGTGCTTAATTTGTCAAATTATTTGAAAGTAACTTGAATTAAAAAAATTCGTAGTTAGAGAAAACTTTTGAAATTGTAGAAAGTATTTGAAATAGAGACTTTGGGTGGGGGGGGGGGGAGTTCTCAGTTGAATTAACCGCTCATCACCTTCTTTTTCAATTTCAATCGTCTATCTTTTCATCTTTTGTTTCAACAATTCATTTATAGTTTATTTAACACACAACTAATATTGTGATCTGATATCCATCTACAAAAGTTGTCGAACATTAAAATTTCAAGAATTTAGGCGAAGAGATTTTAAAATTCAAAGATTTTAGACCAAAAGGATTCTAAGTTTCGTGACATCTTAAATTCTTTATCCATAAACACCTTTAAGGAGTATTTTTTTTTTCCTTTACTCTGTTTTTTCAAAATACATACATTGGGGGGTTTCACTTCATTTTTACTAATCCTAGTTCGTATCACTTGACTTATTCTTCTGTAATTACTTTTATGGTATTCTTTTTATAGTTACACGTGTACATTTTCAACTCTAAATTACCACCTTTTTTTCCTTTCCTTTCTCACTTTTTTTTCTTTCCCCCTCCATAAGAAGGGATTTCATTTCAAATACTTAAATTTAGTTGTTTGGAACATTAAAAAAAGGAATTGGAATCGAATTTTATGAGATTTGACTGAATTTGTTTCTATTGTCTTAAATTCGATGAAATATCATTGGATTTCATGGGATTTAGATTTACTTGAATTAAACGTAATTATTTACGTATCTTACCATTTTATGGATCTCATCAACAATGAACCCACTATCATTATCTTTATTATTGCTGCTGTCACACCACTCTTACTACCTCCACCAGTACCACTACCGTTACCATTACTGTCACTGTCACTAGTACTGCCACCGCCACGGCCACCATTATTGCCATCATGACGACCACCATGCACCACCATCACCATTGTTGCCACCACTACCACCACCCCTACCATTGTTGCCACCACTACCGTCACAACTACTGTCACCACCACACTACTTTTATTACTGCCATCGACACCACTACTCTCACCATCACCAACACCACAATCACCAATATCGCCACCACAACACCACCACCACAACACCACCATTTTGTTGCTGTCGCTACTGCCACCACCACAACACCACTTTTAGTACCTCTACTGGCACCACTACTCCCACCATCACCACCACCCTCACTAGCATTACTATCACCAACACTGCCACCACCACCACCACTACCATCATTATCGCCGCCACTACTACCACAACCACCATCATTGCGACCACTACTGCCACCGGCGTCACTTGACCACCATCAGTTACATCTCATTACACCTCAATACCACCGGCACCACCATCATTATCATCACTTGAAAACCCCACCACTTCAACCGTCGATGTCGCTATACCGTGTGGTGCCGCCACCACCACCATATAGTAGAACTAGTACACTTGAAATCACTTACTGCAGTTCATTTTTCATTGTAAATTAAAGATACAATTGTCGAAAAATTTGTTACATTTTCACTTCCTTTGTTCTCCAAATACAAAATAGGAATTCTGTGATTTGAACTCCTTTTCATTCCAAACAAAAAAAAAGTAAATTCAATTCCAAATTCAATTCCATATTTAAAATCCAAATCCTAAAAGAATTGGCTCCAAACAGACTGTAACTAAATTGCTTTCTCTGTAACTATATACATCCAAAACAACACATATAGAAAACCTTTTCACCAAGAATGCCTCGCAACTTGCCAACAATGTAACTCCCACTAAAAACACATGTTGTCTCTTCCCTATAAATTCAGAAACCATCCACCTCCCCCAATTTCAATTTCACCGTAAGGAGCAACATCTGTTTTTCACTTTTTGGCATTATCTACTAACTACAAGGATAAACTAAAAAAAAATTAAAGATGTGAATCCAAATAACCGAAGTAAACTTTCAAAAATGGATTATTCACTTCAGATCATCGAAGTTTATATGCCTAGTTTTGCAATTTTGGTTGACTGTTAAAATGCAGTTTTTCACCTCCTGCACTTACATCTACGACAATCCATGGATTACAGAATCCAGTGGTCAATTTTGACTTGACAGCTTTTTATCAATGATCAACTAGCATGTCTTGTTCAGAGCCAAAATGGGAGAGAGAGAGAGGAAGAGGAAGAAGAAGGAGCCTGTCTTTGGTTGTGTTTAAGTCAAGAATGCGCGTGTGTTGTCACGTTAACCGTAGAGTTAATAGCACCTTTAACAAAAACCTAAAAAGTAATTCTTCAGTCCAAAAAAAAGCTAAACAAAAATTATGTCTAAGAGAAAATTATTCATCACAATAAACTCCAAACCCTGGACGTTCGCCCGAAATAAAAAGTTAGAAAAATACAAGTAGAAGTAATTGAACGAAGCTTGGAAGAACAACAGATGTCAGTGCGCGAGAAGCATAGAAATCAAGAACATGGGTTCCATATTTTTCCTTTAGTTAATGATTCAGTTATTTGGAAACCAGAAAGAATAGAGTAGTAATTTTGACTTTTGAATAGTAGATAATCTCAGCCACTACCATCTTCCCATGCAAGCTTGCAACTCTGACATGGCAATCCTCCTCTGCCAATCATGCTATTCCGACCTCTTTAGAACCAAATTCAGCATTGGCGTTCAAAAAATACCCAATTCTCCTTGGCACGCTCATAGGTGCTAATTGTCATCCAAACCGTCATATGCGAACATGTTTAAAAAGCTCGCAAATGGCTTGAAAAAACAAGTTTGTAATATAGAGAAAAACTGTGGAAAAACAAACAGACGCTCACGCACAAGCAGCTACTTGAACATATGCACTTGCACGTGCACACTAGCCATTTTTTTTTTTACTTTGGTTGCTTTGCCTTTTCTTTTCTTTACGGTGTCATGAGAAGTGAAGATCACTATCATATCGCGATCGTTCTAAAACAATGGCTTCATTAAGCCTTTTTTTTTTTGTAAAAGATGATAATTGAATTGAAAGTCAAAAGGTTACAAGCTGTTTATCAAGAGCAAGCCATACTCGCTTTACATATTGTAGACATGATTACTAAACTCATGACTTAATACATACAATAATCCAGCAAAAGCATACATATTTTACAATTTTAAGCAATAGGAAAGATGTAGATCTTAAACATTAAGCCCTCATTTACCCAGTCCTGATATACAGTAATGCGGGCTTGATATGCAAAAGATGCTAGAGATCTGGTCTCCTTCATTCGCAGGACTGTGACCCTGTCAATACTGCAGTAATGCTGAATATTTATTATATAACGTAAGTCATATAATATGGATCGCACCAGATCTACAATGTTTTTATTATTTGTCAGTTGAGAAAGAAGCAATTTTGGAGTTACTAACTAATTTTGATATGATGTGTATAATCCTCTTTGATTGTGCCCATTGTACAATAGTTAATAAACCCTTTGCTCGAGCAGCAATCCAATTGGATGCTAAGACATTAGACCTATAAACAAAGGGTAGAATGGTCCAATAAAAGCACAAGGGAATGTGAATGATGGATTATCAAGGCTTTATTAACGTTTCTTTTCCATTTTGACCAATGACAGACAATTAGCTTAATTAAATTTAGTTGGATTTTGAAGAAAATTTGGCCCTTTATTGTCTACTGGATGTAAATGAGTGTAATCGTGTAGTTGGGCATCGTACCACACCACTAAGCAAACTTGGGATTACCCATAAACCACTAATGAGGAAGCCGCTCAAGCGAAAGATTCCAAGAGAAATATTCTCATTCAAGTCTACGAGTTATTCAAGTTGAAGGAAAAAAAAAAGCATGAAAAATATTCTCACTATATATTCATCAATATCATAAAGTGGCTGAAGCATCTAAGAAGAGCCTATTCATATTCAGAGCCAGTGATGAAGGTCTTGAGACCATTGCCAAGGAAGTGGCAGTCAGAGGTTACCGCAATCGAAGAGGTAAAAGATTTCAATGTTTTGGGCATTGATGATTTGGTAGGGTCTCTCATGACCTTTGAGCCTAAAATGCAAAAGCATGGTTTGGAAGACTTTAGCACCAAGAAGAAGACCTTGACTTTCAAGGCTTGCCAAGAAGATGAGAGTGTGTGGAAGAAAATGAAGAAGAGTTGGAAGAGGAGATTGTGATGATTCGAAAGAACTTCAAGGACTTTTGGAAGTTTAAAGTTGCAAGGAAGAATGCTACTCTAGAGGGAAACTTTAAGGAGAAAAGGTAACAAGATAGATAATGATGAATGCTACACCTGTTACAACAAGAGCCGTCATGCAAATAAATGCTCTTTAAACACAAGAGGAGAAAGTGGTTCCCCAGGGGAGTTAGAAGAGATTCATACACCACAAGGAAAGAAGAATCAAAGAATTACATTCATTACGTGGGATGATTTTGATGGAGAAGGTGAAAAAGAGCAGGTTGAGGAACTAGCTAAAGTTGCTTCATGGTGAACAATGAACTAAAAGAGTGATTTTCAAACTCAAACGCTTTAACTGATGAATGTACTCTTTACGAATTGAAAGACACTTGTGATTAGCTCTCGAGTGACCATGAAAGAGTCCTTCACCATTACGAATTAAAAGAGCCTTGGACAAGGTCTCAAGTGACCATGAACGAGTCCTTCACCACAATCAAATTTTAGGGAAAAAAAGGATTACTATCTCAAACAATGACCTTGAAAAACACAAGCAATATCCTTGAGCACTATTTCACAAAAAGTACGAATCTTAAAGAAAATGATAAAAAAAATTGCATACTTCGTGTGATGCTAAAATTCATACCTAAGAGACGAAGATTAACATCTTAACTTATGCTTGAAAGGATCAATTTCCTCATTTGATAGAGATTTGCATACCTATTAGAGCGAACCACCTCGAAAAAATTCCATGGGGGTGTCTACACCTGTTTTATGCAAAAATTCATTCTTACGAGACCAAGATTAATGTATTTACTCACGAGATGGAAGTTTGAAAGAATCAATTTCGAAATTTGATGGCTATGATGTGAGGAAAGTCCTTGTAAAATTGAGAATTTAAAGTTGTAAATTAAATGCTTAAGACACGGGCTAGCGTTGAAAAAGAGTAGGATGCTCTCTCTGACTTTCCTATTCAAAAAGACAACTGTGATGTATAGCTTGAAAGGCAAAGAAATTATGTTGCAAGGGTGGCATGGGATACCATGCAAACTCCAAATGAAAAATGAATTTCCAAGAGGGCATATTTGCAAGAAGATTTTAATTTGTTGTCCTTTACTACATGCAGGGGTGGATCCAAAAAGTTTAATCGGATGAGGCCAAAAAGATATAAAAAATTTAATGACTAACATAAAAAAATGAAAAAGGTTCAAGTTCACATAAATCATGAAAAATAAAAGACACTAAAATTAGAAGTAGTTCACTAAGGTTTCACAAAACAATAATTCTAAGATAATAACTCTATACATCGATGGTTAAAGCGAACTCGGCGCTCTTTATAGTTACAAAAATTATCAATGATCGATTCTATAGTAAACGGTTAAATGCATAGTAAATTGCTCGGTTCTTGTTTTTTCATAACTATTGAATACATTAATACTATAAGAATTAAACTAAGGGAAAATTAGGAAAAAGTGGGTTTTGGAGTTAAGTTTTTGTAGAAGGTGGGATATATTTCAAAACTTGAGAAAAAGTGAGTTTTCTTTTGAAAATTTCTGAATAGTGGGGGAGCTTAAAAAAAAGGGGTTTTTTTTTTTTAAAACTTAAGTGTTTGACTACCCAAACTACCCCTCCCCATCTTCTCCTCCAAAACAGCTTTCCCTCCAAACTACATGCCCCCCCCCCCCACCCCCTTTCCTCTCCCCTTCCCACGCCTCACCCCACCCCCACCCACCCACCCACCCAACTACGAACTGTTATAATTTTCAATACCAAAAATTCCAAACATGTTAATCTCCTTCATGAACAACAACTTACATGCAAATGCTTTAGCCCCCATTTCTTCATGCAAGTGTGCCAGTGGTATTCGTCAAAATAGGATTATTTCTTCTTTGCTTTTAGAACAATGAAAAACTAAATATCAAGTTTTAAATATCAACGTCTAATTAAAAAAAAAAGATAGGTTAGAACTGTTCCAAACTCGCTTCTATGTACCTACCAGTTATATCCTTTGAATTTATGACATAATTGTATAATAACCATCGAAAGTGGTGACTAACATTACTAGCATAATTGAAATAAAGATATTGGTGATTGGGATTGATTTATTGGATAAAATTGAGGATTATGTGAGGGGATTTGCGGAGGTTAAAAGGGGCGGTGGATATTAATGGAGGGTGAGAGTGGGCGTTGTTGATGACCAAGCAAGTGGAAACATAGTGACAGCCTCCAAAATTCACATGGCGCTATCGACTACACACCCAATTAATGACACACGCACACAATTCACAGGAAACGAGATCATCAGACATAAACCTACGTGCAAAAATGTGGTATCAAGTTTGTTTTCAAAGTTTTGTATTTGTCCCTTCGTATTAATATTCAGTTACTCTGCAAAAAAGTAAGCAGTTTGGTTCTAACAACACACAAGTCGTTGTGTGCAGAAACCCAAGTCCTTTTATGCAAAAGTGCATGTCGAATTCTGCCGACACCCCAGTCTTTTTATGCATAAATTAAGGGGGGTACAAGCGCTGCTTTTGCTTCAGTGGGACTCCTAAAAAAGAGGAACTTGCGGGAACTACACTTTTCCTTGCTAAGGGGTTTGGGATTGAAGAAAAGGAATGTGATTTAGCCGTTTTGTAATGAAAAGCACTGCAAATGAGGCTGCCCTTCTCCCTCGACATCTTAAGAGGATTCAATACATACAAGAAATAAGCTATCCAAGCATGCATTGCTAAAACACCTCTTCAGTTACCCCGTGAACAAGATCTAACTCATTGTTGTAGCTAGTACTAAAAAAAATCGAGTGAAACATATAAGAATTATTGGTATAGCAATTCAAAAAGTTATTCTAATTTGTTAACATAAAGTTTATTACCTCAAAAAAAAAGCAGTAGGGAGAAAGAGAAATCTTGTAGAACTCACATTTTGAGAATTTTGGAAGCGGGCAACAGCATTTAGGCCTTGCCAAACACCAGTAATTTGTGAACTTTTCAAGGCATCGGTGGCAGCAAATGTAGAATCACAGATAGCACATCCACCACGTTGTTCTCCATTACTGAAGGGCCCATACCACTGCCCAACGAAGACTTTGGTGTTCTGTAACACCAACTTGGAGTTTTCAACACGGAGAACTTGAATGATCCGCACGCGTGATTCCCGATTCTGAGGATCAACCGAGCAGTGCTCCAACTCAAAAAGTCTAAACGTGGGATGATCCTTTGTAGGCCACACAGCTACGTAACCTCCGCTGGAGTGATACGCGAAGGAAGAAACAATATTAGATACGCCTCCTATGATTCTCTCATCGATGCTGTCACCTCTCAATTAGGCCGCATTTTATCGGCCCAAATATACACATAGGTGCTGAGGAGAAAATGATCAACTTCGGAGTGTGTTTATCGATCAATCATAGAAGAACGGCGTAGAAGCACGGTCTGAGTGAAACTAGTCACTTTCTGCAGAAACCCAAGTCTTTTTATGCAAAAGTGCACGTCAGATTTTGTATTCTTGCATTAGTTGGAAGAGAAAAAAAGACTTGAATATCTGCATTATTTGGAAGAGAAAAAAAAATTGAATATCTGCACAAACTGACAAGTGTTTTTGCATAAACGTACTTGTATTTTTGCAGAAAATGACTTGTACCAGAACAAGGGTCAACAATTTTGGCGGGAAGGGTAATCTAGGAAGACCAAATTAATTGATTTCAAAAAACCCATTTTTTCTTAAGTGTACCCCTTGTTCAGAAATTTTAAATAGTCACCCCACTTTTTCTTAAGTTTTAGAAAGAATCCCACATTTCACAAACATTTATTCCCAAAACCCCTCTTTTCTTTATTTTCCCTTAAACTAATGAATAGCGTAACTATTGAATACGTTAATACTATAATTAGCGTAACTATTGAATTTGTTAATACTCTAAGAATTAAATGAAAAATGAAAGAACTCAACTTGATCGATTCGTGTTTTTTCATAATCTGGAGATTTGGAAGAATAAAGATGAGAACGAATAAAATTATGACGGCCAGTGATACAAAGAAAAAAAGAATACAACAAAAAGAATCCTAATTAATTAGTTACGATATGATGGCATTTTCGTAAATATGTGAAATGTGAGTACCTACTATCGAAATAACGAAAAAAAAAACAAGAAAATTCCAAAAAGTTGGGGGGTGTCGTGGTCCCCCTGGTCATGCAAGAGCTCCGCCACTAACTACATGAAATGTAAAAAAAAAAAAAAAGCAAGAAATACATCGGCCTAACAATTGTGAATCGAAGGAAAAGTAAGCTAGCACCTTTTTGAAAGCAAAAAGGTTTGTTAAAAACTGGGTTAGTTCACAATTGATCTAGTTCCAGGTACGACACCTATTCCGAAGGATCCTCATCTGGTGGTGCCTACAAAGATGAAAGAGTTGAAGAAACAACTTTGAGAAGGGATTTATTCACCCTAGCATGTCACCTTTGGGTACACCTGTCATATTTTCAAGAAAAAAAAGATGGCACTTTAAGAGTTTGTAGCAACTATCGTAAGCCATATAAAATCGTTACCAGTAAGAAGTATCCATTGTCACATATAGATGATTTGGTTTGACCACCTTCAGAGAGGAAAATTCTTCTCTAAGATAGAGTCACATTCTGGATAGGACCTCTATGAGTTTTTACTAATGCCATTCGAGTTGACTAATGTCCCCACTACTTTTGTGGATATGATGAATCGCATCTTTAAGTAATATCTGGATCAGATAATTATCATTTTTACTAACAATATTTTGGTGTACGCTAAGTCAAAGGAGGAGCATAGTGGGCAGTTAAAGATTATCCTACAGACTTTGAATAATAGTTAGTCGAATGCTAAGTTCAAGTATGCAGGTTTCGACCTGAGAAAGTTGCCTTTTTGGAATACGTGGTGTCTAAGGATTCATTTGTTGACCCATTTATTGTTGGGGTGACTGATACAGAAGATTAGCATTGTTGCATGATTAGGAGACAAGGATGAAGTCGGTAAAAGACTAAGTGTCCTCTACGTAGATATGGTGGAAAAAAAGTATTGTGTGAATGAGCAATTTGGAATGCCACTCTCCTTCATTCTTATCCATGAAGATCTTGATCAAGTGTATTCCTTTCTTTTTCATGCTTTGTGATTGTACATGAACAGTTTTGGATCTTATACATCCCAAAAACTATTTTGGCTCAATGATGCTTGTGTGGTTGGTTAAATGCTAGCATGTCTACTAGTGTTTGTAGCAAACTACTTTTCTTACCGACGATGCGCACAAATAGATGTTAGTCCCTAACGCTTATGTGCTGAAGTCTCTCCAAGTGTATTTCATGCTAGGTTGCATTCGATACCTTTTTAGTGATGACAAAGGTGGAGGAAATGGTTGGTAAGATAAGATGGTTAGAAAAATTAAATGTAGTTATATATAAGTCCACTAGCTTGTGTATTGGTCACCCTTGCTAGGACATGGTACGTTTATTGGTTATAAATTTCTTGCCCTATCAATTATCAAACAATTCTATTTTGTTTCTTCACTATATGATGATCACATTACCAATTTCATACTTAGAGTCCTTAATTTTCTTATGAACTTGATAATTGTTTGGTAGAATTCGGGATCTATAGTATATGGGAGCGATGTGCATATAGTACATGTGATGGGCAAGACTTTGGAGGCCCTGCCATGAACTAGGCAGACTCAATGGTTATGAGGACACAACATGGCCGCTTACATAAGCAAACTCTACTAAGTGTTCGTTTCTCAAAGATCATGTTGTGTACATTGTAAAGAATTCTAGTTGGCTGTAGCAACCTTCTAAACATCTAGCCATCGTGGTAGAGTGCATAATAATCTTTGAAAAGTGTCAGTAGGCATGACCTACGTGTGATTGATAATTGTGGGCATGACCATCATCGTCTGAGGCACTGGAACAGTGTAAATTGGGAAGCCATCACTTGGTTGAACCACCAAGTAATATTAAACATTCCTTAGGCTTACTAGTGCATAATTCTCACAAACTCTAGAATAGTTATTCCTTCACTTGACTAGTTCTACCTGGACATTCAAATCTTAAGTTTGTTTGAAATGTAAAATGGGTCATCACTTTCGAGCCTTAGAAACAAAAGCTCACATGCTCAAGTCCTTTTATATCTTTGCCTTTGGTGATTCGATAATATGATATCAATATATGGCTTGTCAAAAAAGATTGGTTTACTTATTTGTTTAAACTTCGCTAATCTAATGATTAATAATCAATCACATAATGAAAATTTCATTTTGGTAACAAGGATGGCACGTATTTATGGACAGTCGGATCACTTTAGGCAGCTAGCAGTTCATATCCATTAGGGGTAAATCTAGCATCCGGATCCTATATTTCAAGTGGAGTAAAGTGTGAAAGACTAGTTTTCATTTTTGGTAATAGTGAGATAGGCCTAAGGGTATTCATAATGCTTGAGATATCCATATCCATCCTCATATGCTTAAATGGGGATGTCTAGCTTGCCATTTAGATTGGAATGCATTTGAAAATTTCATAAGACATACTTCGTATGTTCTCAAGTGTGATATCAGGCAAGTTTTGCATTTGTGAGCTTATGGAATAAAGTCATAGTAAGCTTAGATTCAGAAGCTCAAAAACTCAATTAGCAGTTATCAAAATTAGCTGCAATATGTAGATAGTGCTATAGATAAGTGTTTTCAAAAGTTGTTCCATTCATGTAGATACCAATTATTGTCAAAATATGTATAACAACTAAAAACCCATTTATCATATTGCCCAAGTTTTTCAAGCTTTGAATATCCTCCTTCATCTGTAACATCCCGAAATTCAGAGCTTTAACACTCCAAACTTCCGGAGCGTCAAAACGATCACTGCTTAATGACATAAAAATCCAGATTCAAATAACCAACTTTCAAAACTTAAATCAGAGCTTCTAATCAATTCAATCTCTCAAATTTATTAATACATGCGGTGATAAATAAAAAGAGACTTAAGCTCTCAACAGAGCGAGTCAAATAGTGTTTACCTACCCAGGGGTTCTAATAAGCATTATGATAACTTAAATTTAATTCTCTCACTCGACTCTAAACCCAATCTCAAGCTGTCTACTGGTGATCCTTACCTACAGAAAGGAATCAAATAAGGATAAACTTTTGAGAGTTCAGTAAGGTCGCTCAAGAATCGATGAAGTGATACAAACAATTTACAGATTTATTTCAATGGTAATAAGGGAAGAGATTCAACTCAATCCTTTAAATCTCATATCAATAAAACCAATTTCAGATACACTATAAACGATGCATATGCAACAGATTCATATAATATTGAACATGAGCACAGGATAACTAACAGACAAGCAAAGTCACACGGGCAATGTAGGATAACACTTAGCAAAGTCACACGGGCAGTGCTTACTAATACAAACTACATATGCCTATGTACACCGGCTAGTCCATTAAGAAGGTACTAGCCCACACCAATACATACCAACTCCTCCTCCAATTACACAAAAATTCCCTCCAATACACACCAGTACATACCAACTCCAATTACACACCAGTTCCCTCCAATACACACCAATACAGACTCTCATATCAATACACAGGGTGATAATATAATCGCTAATTCAACATATAATTCGATGCTCGATTGATGATAAAATATGAGTATCGACATGAATGTCAAAAATCGCTTAAGGCTCAAAATAAGGTTTCGTGGGCAATCAACACATTCTCGTGACAATTTTATAACCAGAGTCTAATAGCATTCGAGAAACAAATAAAATAAAACATATGAAATCAAAGTAATGAAGTAAGGTTCGAATAGAATTTCTTACCTCGATCCATGCTAAGCGATGCAACGTAATCTCGTTCAAAATTTATTAAATTAACCTAAATCAGAAAACTACTTAATAGAACATAATCTAACATCATATCACTATGAACCTATTACTAATTTCTTAGACATTATTCACTCTGATACTCTTAACACAAACCAAATCAAAACAGGTCACACGTACGGCCAACGCTAGTTAGGAACCCCACATATCTCGAAACTTATTATTGAGACAATAATTTCTAATAAATCTTTATAAAATACTTTTGTGGCTTAAAACAACATTATAAGTTAAAATATGAATTTTCTGAATTTTTACATATTTTTAATTAAAAAAATAATTTTCTTAAATACCTAAAAAGCAAAACAAATAGCCATTAATATTTCCAGCTCAAATCAAAGTCCCGTAATTTTACTAAAAACCTTAAAATATACAAGGAATTTACTAAAACTGAAGTTAATATTTAAAATGCATCAAAAGCATTTTAAATCATATGTTTTGCTAAATCAAATGCGATAGAGATAATAGTACCAAATCAACTCCAAAATTTATGAAACTGAAATTGAAACTTATTTATATCGTAAAAATATTATTATAATAATTTTCTCAAATTTTTTATAAGAATTTAAAGATTTCAAACAAATTATAGAAAAACTAAACTTACAGAAATTAGTAAAAATACTAAAAAATATATATAAAATTTTAACAGTAATTTTAATTTTACCCTAAGAAACTTCCTATAAATTTTCAGCATTTTTTGGCAATCGCATGATAATACACAAATATGTGGTACAACTTTGCAAGCATAGTCTACCACTTTTACTGCACAAACCCAACAGTTGCTAACCCATCTTCTTGATTTTTAAAATTTAAACTTTTTAACAATCCCTTTAACTATTATAAATTGCTTATTGTAACCCGTTTTAAAATTATCACTAAAAGTTACTAATAAAATTCAGTCACACTAATCGCCACTAAAAACTTAAATCCGTATCAGTTATAATTGTTATCGTTAAATTATAATTTATAATTGTTAAAATTAAAAAAAAATTCACTAAGGATCATAATCTATAATGTTCACCATTGGACGCTAAAGGTCCAATAAATAATTAGTTGAGATTTTTTTTAACCATAAATTGAGACTTAGATTTATGGGGCCTTACATCATCTGTCTAAATCAAAACTTCAATTTTTGAAGTCACGTCTTAGAAGCTCAAAGATCCGATGCTCTTTCTCATCACCTTTAACTTCCATTTATATTGAGAGATCTTTCAATTGGCATGAGCAAGTACAATCTAGATCCTTCAATTGTTAAGGCTCTCATTGCATGGTTATCATTGTTAAAATCCATAGAATGTTTGGTCGGCTCTAGCCACGTTAATTCAAGCGAGGTAATGAACGTCGTATCTAAAGTTATGCAAATTTTACCTTTCTTGGTGCACCTTAAATAACAAAAAAAATCTAGTAGATTTTGGGGTTCGTGGGGCTCGATAGAAGCACCGCGGCCGACATACGCAAGGACCGAGATGCGAGAAACACATTGATTATCACTTTAAATTGCTTTTAGAACATATAATTTAAAATTTAATTTTGACATTTAAGAATTTAAGGATATAGATCGGGAAAATTTTAATTTGTCGCAATTATACCTATCTAATCACTGACTGGGTATTAGTTTAATTCTTCAAAAGATTGCATCTAAATTCTATTAGGTAATTAAACAAAACTAAAAGATGGATTTTAACACGTAGCTTTGAACGAATTTAATGTTATATTGTGCTTTGAAGGCCTACACATATGTGCATCTTTCATATTTGATTACGAAAAAGGGATCAACTCCAAAAATGTTGCATGAAAAAATGTTGTCAATTATTTTAACGACACAAAATTGTTACTACAAGTTTTAAAGATAACGACAAATCACTTTTAACAATAGGAGAGCCTCACTAACTGTTACAGCACCTGTGCGTTACTGTAGAGGATCTTTATCCATCAAAAGTAACTTATGTTTCCTTCAGACAACCAAAAATTACAAACATACTAAACTGATTATGCAAAGTTGAAAGTAAGATATACAGAAAACTGGACGACCAATAGTGGACCATGTGCTTGTAATCTACTATATCTGAGGGTTTAAATTTTAGAAACCTTCCTTATTACTTTTGTTATTAAGATCTTAACGTGTTCAAGTGCGTTTACTCAGTGCAATTTGAATGATGCAACATGCATAAGAAAGTAATCTAACATATTGATTATGTTACCAAATAACCCAACAGACATAAATTTTCCAACGCATTCAAGTCTCTCATTGCCTAATTATATTTTATGGGAAATAAACTACTACGCATTACATGTCTCACTTTTTGAATACTATAGTTCAGGCTGCAAATCTTAATATCAACGGCAATTCAACATTAACGTCATTCATCATTTTGAGTAAAATTCAATGACCAAAAAACTATTTACAGTCCGATTGTAGTATAATATTCCTATTTGTGGTCGTGCATTTTATTGATTTTTCGTATAAAACCAATGACAAATCAGAAGAACCAATATACTAGTATTTTCTATATCTTTGTACATACATGTACATGTACTTGAACTAGGTGTGAATGAAGATATTTATCCAATTGACATTTCCTCTACTCAAGTAATTTGATAATCTGCAAAAAGGTAATAACGAAATAATATCGATGATGTTTTCTATAACTACTTTTTGAACAATATTTAAAGTCGTATAAATTACTTCAAATTCATGTAAAGTTCAGATAATAAATTCTTCATTTCAGTACAATTGTTGTTTGTTAATTATTTCCATTAGATTTTCACTTTAATTCTAAACACATCTTGCAATTTCTTTGTGTTGTTTATCCTTGCAAATTACAAAAAGTAAAATGCGTTGCATAGGCAAATAATTTGATAATAATAAAAGGCCTAATCCCAAAACTATACCCTCAAGTTTACCTCCAGTACAGCTTTAGTACCCAAGTTTGAAGGTGTGCCAAAGAAGTACCAAACGTTGAAAAAGTGTACCAAATCAGTACCTCGGCTGACGGACGACGGATGCCGTTAGAAAGTCAGAGGGGTAGGATTGTCATTATTAAAAAAAATGTGGTTTTACTTAAAAAGTTTAGGTACTGATTTGGTACGGTTTACTTTTCATGGGTACTCCTTTGGTATAGTTACTTTTACTACTTTTGCTTGTCACAGCCGTTTGATGTGGAACCATCTTAAACGTTTGATTTTTTATCTTCCTTAATTAATCATTAAAACTATCTATCTCTTTCTCTCTCTCTCTCTCTCTCCCCTTCCTTTAAACCACCGTCTCCTTGTCATCTCGGAGAAACTGACGTAATCATTTGTCATCCTCATCGTCCACACCAGCGACCCACTGCCATCACCACCAATCTTGCCACTGCCACCACTTACATCAGTGACCCCTCACCATCGATCTGGCCACTGCCACCTCCCACACCAGTGAAGGCACCATCATCACCACTAATCTAGTGACCGTCATTACCTACCGACCTGTTTACCACCATTATCCCTGACTGTCGGCATCCAAATCAATCTCCAATCACTGTCGGCGCTCACATCCATGACCCAAGACCAACCATCGACGGCACAACAAGCATCACCATCACCGCAACTCTTACGCAGCGACATCATCATTGCCGGTTGACTGAGCACCCCACCAATTTTCAAAAACTGGGGGTACTAATCTTCTCTTTTTGGGTGACACAGTTATGTAGAATCCATGGCTTAGTTGCGGGGAGACTTTGAATGGTACTGATTGAGCTAATTTGGGGATTTAGGAGAACCTTAATGGAGTGAATGCGGTGGAGACCCTCACCTACTAATTTAATTCTAAGGTTTATCTATTTTGCTTCAAGTCAGTTACTATGTGCGATGGTGTTGGTAGTGTGTGATGGTCGACAGTGTTGGGTTTGTGGCGGCGGTGTTGGTTTTATGATGGCAGTGACCACATGTAATATCTCGAACTTCGGGAGCTATTCAAACTAGTTATCCGTGACCCGAAAAATACATGGGCACTAATATTGAGCAGTACTCGGGTATAAGAAGCTTGTGGAAGCTTAAAAGAATTTTGGGGCAAAAATATAATTTTCAAAATTTTGGGAGCATTTTCGTAATTTTGGAAAACTTTGGGTGTATTTGTGCAATTTTATAAAAGTAATTTAGGAACTTTTTTGTGTGCCACCTCCTACTAGCTTAATGACTAAGCTAGGAAAAAAAAAGAAGAAGATAATTGAGAAGGGGAGGATAAGTTTAAAGAAGAAAAAACAAAACAAAACAAAACAAAAAACAACCAAAAAGGGAAACCTTTCCCTTTCGGGAAAGGAAGAAGAACCAAGAGAAAACAGAGAACAAAACCAGATTCGGCCAAGGAGGAAAAAGGGAAAAAAGAAGGAGAAGAAAAGAAGAAAGGAAGAAAGAAGAGGGGAAAGGGAGAAAGAAAGAATCTCAAATTTTTGGGGTATGATATTGATCTTTAAATTTCAGAATTGGAGGAATTGAATTGAGAATTTCGAATGTATCTTGCATATACATGTATATATGTATGGGTCTCGGTTAAACATGGTAATTAGGGATGGAAATTGAAACGAAATCGTGATAAATTGTGTACGACATGAACTTAAAATGAAAGAGGAAGAGAAAGTGATGAAGATCTCATGATTTCGCAGTGATCCGTGTGTGTGGGTGTGTGTTTTCGTAGGTGTGAGAAGTTGGTTCGAATTTTGAGGGTTTGATTGTATATAATTGTATAAATTGAATGGATTTAGGGCATTAAGATGTAAATTTTATGTGATTTAGTGATTAAAAGTGAGAAAGAATAAGAGATTTAAGTGGGATTGAAGGAGGAATATGCCCAGGTGCATGTGACGGCTGAAGGAGGAAGAAGATGAGTGTGTGTGGCCAAGGTGTGTTAGTATGTGTGATGATTTGAACAGTAGACGTAATTGTCGCTAATGCTAGGAATTACTTTAGGCAGTTTTTCCCTTGAATTTTTATAAATAGTTAGGTTCCAAATTAGACAAAGTCCAAAACAGTAACCCCTAATATTTTCACAAGATGTAGGCTCTGGAAAATTTTGGAAATTTTTGGAGTCCGTAAAGAGTGCTAAATTGGAGCACCAATTAAAGAAATTTATCGGATTATTTAGCAGAGCAAACCAAGCTATTTTGATTTGAAAATTTTATGGAAGCCCTATTTTATAGATATGATTCATTATCTAAAATTTTGGGCCATTCTGAGACCGATTGGTATTTTTCACAAAACTGGCCTTTTGGCGCTCGGTCCGGACATCGGTTCAGGATTTTCGGGCGAAAATTTTCTAAAATACTTTTTATGTCAGAAATAATATCAGGATGTTTAAAATAGCATTTTAAGATATTTTTGAGATTTTTTCGGTGCCGAAAACCCCCATGGGTGTTTTGGTAATTTACCACTCCGAAGGGGTATTTTGATAATTTTATCTATAAGGGGTATTTTGAAGTAAATTTACATACAGTAAGATTATTTTAGTGACTTTGCTTATGGAAAAGTCATTTTTGATGATTAAAGTGTAACGGGGGGTATTTTGGTAATTTGCCCTAAGGATGGAATTTTTGCATAAATTTACATATGGGAAGTTTATTTTAATGATTCTACTTATGGGTAGACTGTTTGGGTGATTTAAGTCCAAGAGGGGCATTTTGGTAATTTTACACCATAGGGGCGTTTCGATAAGTTTACATACCCGGTGAAGGGAGGTTCATTTTGGGAGCATGTGTGAGTTCATATTAAGTTATACTTTTGTTCTGTAGGCTGTATTCTAATGGTTCGATTATTTCGTTTAGGTTAAAGCTAAAGACTTCTGGTTAGGATAATTTAGCTGCGGATCCAGGTAAGGGATTCTATCTGAACCTTGGGTAAGGACTTCCGTCCGAACCCTTATTTTAATAACTCGTACTTGTAAGTACTCTTTTGAATTAATTATGACTAATGTCAAACTCTGAAGTATGCATTAATATCAGCATGTTCTTGTCCAGAAAATCCTAATATTGAACCTGGATCAATTATTTGAAAATCTTATGATACTCGCCTGTTATTGTGTGTTGAACAGATTTGACAATTGTCTGTATCCGTTCTTCCAGATTGTTGTGCTTAAAACTCAATAATTATTCGTAATCATTTTTGTTGTTTATCTGTGATTTTTCTTCTGAAAGTTCTGATTTCTTCTGAAAATTCTGAATGCTGACTTATGTCAGTATGATTATTGTATTAGAATCCGAATTGATTTCAGTGATTGAGCTTATGTTAAAGCTCACTGATATTGTTAATTTTCTGTGTTGACCTGGGTTATCTGTTCTGTTCTGAGGGGGGCGTTATAAGGCTGGTCTGAATCCTGCATGGAATGCAGGCTAGTACCCCCAAGTGGACTAGTAATTATTCTGGTACATCATGCATGTGTACACTTCTGTGCTTTGCCGAAATGGCATTGCAATCACCCAGGATCAACGTTGATTTTTTTTTATTTTATCTGCTTTGTATACTGCCGTGACTATTACAAAAAATGTCTGAAAAGTATTATCTGAAATCCTTTGAAAACCTTCATTGTATTTTGGAAATGATGACTCTAGAAATGATCGATTATCGATTGTTTCTTTTGGAATCGGTCATGTTTGTTCTGGTTTATTTTGGTATCTATTTCTGATGAGTTTTTTGATCCTTTTGGAAGTCATTAAGTTTTTGACCATCCCAAGTATTCTAGAAATTCTCGTCGGTTGGATTCTTTGAAATCATTTTGTAATCCTGTTGGTAGTCCTTGTGCGACCTTACTGAGCTCTCAAAAGCTCACCCTCCGTTTGGCTCCCTTCTGCAGGTAATGATAAGCTGTAGCAGGTTCAGGAATGGGTTAGAATCTGCGTGAGTTTCCCGTGAGCCCATCACCACTGTATAGTAAGACCCCTGCGAGGGTCGGTACTGATAATTTGTTCGTAGGAAATTTGAATTGCGAAGAACCTAAGTTGTAATAGTTTAAGCTAAGCAATTATGATCTAGTATTTTGAGAAATCTGAGTTGATGCTGAATTAGATGATTGGAATATGTGTTAGTGAACAAGTTTGATAGGTTTGATATGATCTGGTAGGTTAACGACCCGGGAGTTCGAGCCGACGGAGCTCTGGATTTCGGGGGCGTTACACCACACTCGGTGTTGGGTTTGTGATGACTGCGCTAGATTTGTGATGGCAATTGGCCACACGTGGTGGTTGGCAACGGTGTTAGACGACAACAGTGGTGGTGGTGGTTGTCTATTGGGTGATGGTGGTAATGGATAAACTGTACCAAAGTCGAACGGTTGTGAAAAGCAAAAGTAGTAAAAGTAATCGTACCAAAGAAGTATCGATGAAAAGTAAACCGTACCAAATTAGTACCTGAACTTTTAAAGTAAAGCCAACTTTTTTTAATAATGACAGTCCTACCCTTCTGACTTTCTAACGGCATTCGTCGTCCGTCAGCCGAAATACTGATTTGGTACACTTTTTCAAAGTTGGGTACTTCTTTGGTACACCTTCAAACTTGGGTACTAAAGTTCTACTCAACAATAGCTTTTCTGCATGACACATCATCACATTATGTTTTCAAAGTAAAAAAAGTATATAAAAAAAATGTATACAAAATGTATGTTAGATAACGTAATTAAGCACTTAAAATATTTAATAATTTCGAATTGAAACATTTGATAACGTACAACCAATGTGATACTTAAAGAATTAATTCCTGCAAAAAATATATTAAGGTTTTAAGTCAGGATGAACTTACGTAATACTTGTAACCTATTGTTTAAGTTAAATGATTAAGAGTTGTTGAACAAAATTATACGTAAAAATTTTAACTACCACCGTGATGCCACCACAATTAATTTTTCGGCAACACTACCACCTGTGCCACACTAGAGCTGTCACCACAACCACTTTATTCTTTTCTTCCACCATGACTAAAATTATCACGACCTAAAACCAACATCACCACCACAAGGCGACTGCCACCTACACCACACCATCGCCGCCTCTACCACATCCATGTCCACCGAAAACCATATCCATATCCACGTGCGACACAACGATCGCCACCGTGATAACCATGTTGTTGTCCATCCCTACAGCAACAATCATTAGCCCATTGCCTTCTTCCTCCGCCACACCAAAAAAACCAACATGGTTTTGATAATTCAAGGTTATAAGGTGTATTTATGTACATACATACATATATATATACACACACACACACACACACACATATATATATATACATATATATTGGTATAATTATGGTAAAATAGATAAATTTTTAAAAATAAAATGATCTTCAGACGTCTAATTTCGATTTACCAAACTAAGTATACTGACATACATATACATATCTATCATTTGACATGGTGGCTCCAAAGTACCAACCAAATTTTCTCATCATTTTGAATAGAAAAATTAGGTTTTACATGCTTGTCTGTCACATGTGAAGTGTTGCGATGTTTATAAATAAAAAATAGAAAATAAAAGTCAACGTACTAAAAAGGAAAGAACCAGGAACATTAATACTGGTTATTACATGAATTTTATTCCTAGAAAACTGAAATCCAACTCATTTGAACTGAAATTTAAGCGTCGGAAAGTTAGGCATTGGATTTGTAAATTTATAATTTTTTTTATTTCTAGAAAACTGAAATCCGACTCATAAATCTGAAATTTCAGTGTCGAAAACTTAGGCGCTGAATTTATTAATTGAATATTTGAGCGATTAAGTTTTTCCAGTGAAAAATAAGTTAACTTATTTAGTAAAAATTGTTCAATTTTAAAGATTTATTCATTTAACCATAATTAAATTTATGTATGTATTTTATAATTTTTAATTGCCAAATCCTTTTTGGTTTTGTTGGTGGTGCTAATGATAGTGGTGATGAAGTACTAGTAGTGGCAATGGCAGAAATGTGTTGATGGTGGTGGCGACGACTGTAGAGGTATGTGAAGATGCTATGATAGTGACAATAATTAAAATCTAGTCCAAAAGAATTAAATAAATCGTGCCATATATATATAAAATAAGGGTCACAAAATGGTGTCTATATTAAGTTTGCAGTGATTAATTGTGTTAGTGAACACCTCCTCAACGTTGCACCTCCCCCCTCAATTTTCCTCACAGAGCCTCCCCCCATCCCAATCTCTCTCTAAGAAATATTTTTTTTGCGAGTCTCCTACTCACTTTAATTTTTCTCAATTCTTTGAAATGTGTATTTTTCATGTTTTTCATTTGGTAGGTATAATTTTCACAGTCAACACGTATAATGCCTATAGCCTACATTACGAGGTTCTCTCTCCTGGTCTTGCATAAAGTTATATACTTTACATGGTATTCATGGTTTTGCAGCGTGTTTTGCATAATTAATTGTTAACAAGTACAATATCCATAGTCTACACGTACAATCTCCTTTATCCTGCTATGGAGTTATGCTAAAATCTCACCTTTGGTTTGTGTTTTTGAGTCATGTTTTAGCACGCCAAGGTTGGTTTTGTTCTACTTATTCCGCTTGGTCCATGGTTTTGCTTTAGTATTCCAAAAGTTGTTTATATTATCAGTAAGATACTTCCTAGAAACTGATCATAAAAACTCGTCATGCACTTTTTCAGCATAGTAAAAGTGTCGCTTTATCTTGCATCGAGCTCGCTAACAAAAAAAGACAAAAATAGGTTCTCAATCCCAATCATCATGTATAGTAATAATCCAAAGCCGTACGAGAAATTAACAATTATGAAATACAGAACATTAACTACATATAGATGACATGATGAATTTATGGGGCATAGTGAGGTAGTTGAATTAAAGAATAAATCAAATTGCAAGTGTAACTTGACTCGTGGTGAAAAAAGTATTAAGGTGAAGAGAATATTGTATCACATCAGACTCTTAAAGTTCATTTACGGTTCAACAACCAATCATCTTGCTTTTTTGCCAGTTTTCAAATAAGTGTTTTGGACACTACAAGAGAGCTTTGTTTATTTGGGCATGTATAAGGACCATAATTACTTGCATGTCTATACAAAAACATCTATTACAATGAGCTTGGAACAATTGTGAAATCCAACGGCATGCATTTAGTTCAACCTTCTTCGGAAAGTTCTAGCCCATCACCCTTGGCCTGTATGAATATGGTTGGTTGTACTAATTTAGTATTATATTAGCTTAGTATAGTATAATATTTTATTGATATATTTTCATCTTTCGTTATGAATTACTGGCATAACTAAATAGAAGGAAGTGAGACTAGCACTTTATCCTTAATTGCTCAATTGCTTTTTTTTTTGCTTTTCACAATTAGATTTGGTAAATTGACGTAGGTAGGGCACTTACACTTCTTTCAAATGTACTTTTATTGTACAATAATTGGATATTACTCATCTTGATTAGCATGTGTATTTTTCTTATCCGAAGAATATTTATCATGCTACTTGGATGTGTATGTTAAAAGCATACTAGCTAGGTTAAGTATCTTCTTCACATGAGAGTCTAGTAGTCAAATCTTACGTGATTATGGTTTTAGAGAATAACATCATCATTGTCGTGCCCCAAACGCAGAAGCAGACCTATGCATGCTATTTCAAGAAGGATGAGTTAACGATTTCAGAAACTATTCGATACTAGACTCAAATCAAAGATGACTAAAATACGAGTTTAACAAAATTTAAATAGCTTGAATCTGAGTTGTTTGATTCCGGAACTATGAGATGAAGTTTCGGGAGCAAAGAGAAACTAAATGATGAGCTTCACATGATTATTGACATGTGATTGTACTACTGCTTGAGTTCTTACACACAAGGCATTTATTGGAGACAATAAGGACATTTTCTATGCCAGTTCAAGACAAGGTCAGGTGACATATGATGTTAGGAATTGCAAACCACCATTAATGATTATAGCATTAGATATTAAAATAGTAACCATCAAAGCAAAATAATGGTGGCAGCAAAAAGGAATATGGTTGTACTACAACTAAAGAGAATAGACTGAAATTTATAATTCTGCCATAATGTATAGTTACGTAATAACCAACCATCAGATAGCTGCATAGGCGATGGCAACGAGAAATGGAGTTTAACCATTACAGTGCAGGCATCAATCAATCAATTCTAACAAATTTCACAGAGTACTAACGAGGGAAGAAAATCCTTCCTATCATATCGCCGAATTATTCAAGCCCTAATCACCAAACTGCATAAAATTCAATAGAAGCAGATGTTGTATAGGTAACCCTTACCTCAATTTTCGAAAATCCCAAAACCTAAATAGTTTAATCAACCCAATACGTTAAATTCTTCGTAATCACAATCTTCAAGTGATTTAATTAATCATTATGATCAAGGTGGGTTCAAGATCACTTACCAATTATGCGCAGAAAATTGCAATCCTCCAAAACCCTAGTTTTTCCTTTCTTCTATTTCCTCTGTAAGCCAAAGCTGAATGTGTCAATAAAACAGACTTGGCTAGCCCTAAAAAATCTCTAAGTTCGATAGATAACTAAAAGACCCTTAAAGATGTATTACTTATTCAAAAGTAATCCAAAAAAATGACTCAATTACAAAGGTAACCTAATACATAATAATAATTTACTTATAGATTATTTGAGATCTTACATCCTCCCCTACTTATAAAAATTTCGTTCTCAAAATTTACATACCTCAAGTCATTGAATAGGAATGGATACTTTCTCATAGACTCCTCGAGTTCCCACGTGGCCTCTTCCACAGAGTGGTTCCTCTAAAGCACTTTCACCAAAGATATAGTCTTTGTACGCAAAATCTAATCTCCCTTGCCTAAAATCTCGATGGGGTGTTCCTCCATTGATAGTTCCTCACGAATAAGTGAAGTCTCGTACTTCACAACATGGGATGTGTCGTACGCATATTTCCTCAAAACAGACACATAAAAGACATTATGCACACGAGACATATCTGGCAGTAAGGTAACACGATAGGCAACATGGCCAACTATATCCAAAACCTCATAAGGTCCAACATATCTAGGACTCAACTTTCCCTTTCTTCCAAACCTCATCAAGCCCTTCCATGGCGACACTCGCAAAAAGACATGATCACCAACCTCGAACTCTAAATCACGACGACGATTGTCAGCGTAACTTCTCTGGAGACTCTGTGCTGCACGTACGATCCTTAATTAACTATATTTTCTCTAAAGTATCTTGAACAACTTGAGTCCTAATAAGCTTCACTCACCAACCTCGTACCAACATGTAGGTGATCGACATATACGCCCATATAAAACCTCGAATGGGGCCATCTTAATACTTGCCTGATAACTATTGTTATAGGCAAATTCAATCAAAGGCAAATGCTTATCCCAATTACCTTGAAGATATATCGAACAAGCAAGTAACATATCCTCTAAGGTCTGGATAGTACGCTCAAACTAACCAACTGTCTATGGATGAAAAGCCGTACTGAAATCCATACGAGTGCTTAAGGCCTTGTGCAAACTATTCCAAAAATGAGATGAGAAATATGGGTCTCTGTCAGATACAATAGACACTGGCACCCCGTGTAGCCTAATTATCTCCTGAATATATAGCTTAGCCAACTTCTCAGTGGTATAGTCGGCACAAACAGCAAGGAAGTGTGCAGATTTGGTCAAACGATCAACAATAACCCAAACTGCATCATGCTTACGCGAAGTCCTTGGTAAGCCAACTACAAAGTCCATGGTCACATGCTTCTATTTCCACTGAAGAACCTCTAGTGACTGTAACTTAACTACAGGTTGTTAATGCTCGGCCTTAATCCACTGACAAACCATACACCTCAATACAAAATTTGCAATCTCCCTCTTCATACCACTCCACCAAAAATTCTCATGAAGATCTCTATATATCTTAGTACTACCAGGATGTACAATAAAACCTGAACCATGAGCTGACTTTACTAACTTTGCCCTCAATTCTGAAACTACTGGGACACACAACCTTGATCCCATCTTTAAGGTACCATCATCCTCGAGATGAAATTCAGGTCGCTTGCCAACCTTCACATCCTCTACAATACTAACCAAGTCTGGGTCACTCATCTGAGAAGACTTGATTTTTCCAATAATGGAAGGCTCGACCAGCAAATATGCCAACTATCCATCTGAACCACTAACTCAGATCTCTAACTCCAAACTCTATAAATCTGCTAACAAATGCGACTGATGAGTAATTAAAGTTGCTAAGTTACCCGAACTCTTTTTACTTAATGCGTCAGCCACCACATTAGCCTTACTTGGATGATAATGGATCTTGAAATCATAATCGTTTAGTAACTCGAGCCAACAGTGCTGCTTCATATTCAGCTCCATTTGTGTGAACAGATATTTTGGGCTCTTGTGATCCGTATAGATCTCACACGTCTCACTATAAGGGTAATGCCTCCAAATCTTGAGTGCAAACACAACTGCGCCCAACTCTAAATCATAAGTAAGGTAGTTCCTTTTATAATTTTTCAACTGGCGTAAAGTATATGCAATAACCTTTCCATGTTGTATAAGAACACAACCTAACTCCTTCAAAGATGCATCACTATAAATAACAAAGCAACCTGAACCAGAAAGTAGTGCGAGAACTGGTGCTGAAACCAACAGGTTCTTTAACTCCTGAAAACTATTCTCACAGGCCTTTGACCACATAAACTTAATTCTTTTCTGAGTCAACTGAGTCAAAGGGCTATCAATGCTTGAGAATTCCTAAACAAAATAAAGATAATACCCAGCTAGCCCCAGAAAGCTACAAACCTCTGTCACAGAAGTTGGCTTACTCCAATTCACCATGGCCTCTACTTTCGATGGATCCATAGAAATTCCATCATTCTTCACTATGTGACCAAGAAAAGATACTTGCTCTACCCAAAATTCACACTTCTTGAATTTTGCATAGAGCTTCTGATCTTTTGGTACCTTTAAAACTTGTCTCAAATGTTGCTCATGTTCTTCCCAACTTATTGAATAGATAAGGAAATTATCAATAAAAAAGAACATGAACTGATTAAGGAATCGTTTGAACACCCTGTTCATCAAATCCATAAATGCGGCAGGGGCATTAGTTAAACCAAATGGCATAACAAGAAACTCATAATGCCCATACCACATTCTAAAAGCAGTTTTAGGGAAATCCTCTTTCTTGATCTTTCACTGGTGGTAACTAGATCTGAGATCAATCTTTGAAAAGAATTGGGCATCCTATAACTGATCAAATAAATCATCTATCCATGGTAAAGGATATTTATTCCTCATAATAATTCGATTTAGTTATCTATAATCAATACACATTCTCATAGACCCATCCTTCTTCGTAACAAATAACAAAGGGGCACCCCAAAGAAAAACACTTGATCAAACAAAACCCATATCTAATAAATCTTAAAGCTGAACCTTAAGCTTTTTTTGCTCCGCTGGAGCCATACGATACGAGGTCTTAGATATAGGAGTTGCCCTTAGAATAAGATGGATAGAGAATCTCTCTCTCTCTCTCTCTATCTGGAAGAAGCCCTGGGAGATCTTAAGGGAAAACATCTGTGAATTCCTTCACAACAGGAATACTGTTCAAATTCCCACTAGACGAGCGTGTATCATAAACATGGGCTAAGAACCCCATGCAACCCTTCCTAAGAAGCCTTCTAGCTGTTAATGATAAAATAGTGCAAGGAGGTGCAACGGGTCTAGAACACTGACATACAAACTCAGGTAGACTGAGAATGCAAAACACTACTTGTTTTAAGTAGCAATCAACTCCGGCATGATAAGCAGCCAACCAGTCCATGCCCAAAATCACATCAAATTCATGCATCTCTAACAGTATAAGGTCTGCAGGTAGGTCCTTATCACCAACTCACATATTACAAGATCTATAAACTGAGGAGGCATCAAAAGAAACTTTGACTAGAGTACTAACTGAAATCCCACTACTTAAGGATAGTAACTCAGCACCAAGCTGACGAGCAAAAGATGTAAAGACATATGAGAACTAGTGGAACCAGGGTTAATCAAACAATAGGCTCTAGATAAACATATGCAAAATGTACCTATCACTACATCATTAGATGTAGTGGCATCCTTCTCCATCAAGGCATAAGCTCTAGCCCGAGTAGCTGTTGCCTGATTAGTTTCTAGCAACTTGTTCTGTTGTCCCCTACCCTGAATAAATTGGGGCTTGAGCGGCTGAGGGCAATCCCGGATCCCGTGTCCCTGCTGTTGGCAATTAAAGCATACCCTACCTTCCCAATGACAAACACCGCTATGATTCTTCCCACAAGTTTTGCAAGCTACTAGTGGCTTCTGAGTATTCTGAACGGGTTCCTTGATAGCCAAGTTGTTGTTCCTCCTCTTAGGCTGCTGAACCACATCCTTGCCTTTGGAGCTACTTTCTTCCCTTCCTCTTTTCTGCCTCTGATCCCTATAATACTTGCGCCCAGCCTCGACGCCTTTCTCCACCCTCTGAGCTTTATCCAGGACCTAGCCTTACGTGTCTAAAGTCACAGCTGTCAAGAAATTTTGAACGCCATACTTTAGTGCATTCTTAAACTGTGTTGCACGTCTCTCCTCAGTAACTAACATGTGTTACAAACCTTGATAACCTGGTAAATCTGGTCTCATAGTCCTTAACAGTTTCATCCTTTCCTTGTTCAAGTTTCAAAAATTCCTCTACCATATCATCTTTCATGTTTCTGGGGAAATACTTGTCAAGAAATATCTCCTGGAAACGATCCCAAGTTATGCATGCTCCTCTTTTGTAGTCAGAGTTCTCTCGACCATTTTCACCACTAGTCAACCTCATTCTCTAACTAGTACATCATGAGGTCCACCTTTTGACGATCGGTAATGTTTAAAAGCTTAAACCTCTTCTCTAACTTACTCAACCAAGCCTCTACATCCTCTGGCTTGTCTGCCCCAACAAATGTTGGATAATTTAGGCGGTTAAATGCCTTGATGGTATCAACAGTTAATGAGGCTGGAAAGGCGTTTGCCCTTGGGTTGCCCTCAGCAACATAATTACCAATGATAACATTATCCCTGCGACCACCTCTAGTTGGACGCGGCGACATAATTCTTGAGATAGAGAACAACTTATAAGATTGTAACTCTAGTACAAACACTTCAATCAAAAGTACGCAAAAGTTACACTTTTCTAAACTATATCTCGAATGTCATAAGATTCATCTCAAATCATTAGAAGTTTAAGTCTAAGAGTTTATAGAATCTTAAACCTATGCTCTGATACCAAATCTGTCGTGCCCTCGATGCAGAGGCAGACCTACGCATGCTATTTCAAGAAGGATGACTTAACAAATTCAGAAACTATTTGATACTAGACTCAAATCGAAGATGACAAAAATAAGAGTTTAAAAAATTAAAATCACTTGAATCCGAGTTGGTTTGATATTTTGAAATTGTGAGATGAAGTTTCGAGAGCAAAGAGAAACTAAATGATGAGCTTCACAGGAATATTGCCATGTGGCTGTACTACTGCTTGAGTTCTCAAGCACAAGGCAATTATTGGAGAAAGAAAGGACACTTTCTAAGCCAATTCAAGACAAGGTCAGGTGACATATGGTGTTAGAAAATCCAGACCATTAATGAATATAGCATTAGATATTAAAATAGTAACCATCAAAGCAAAAGAACGGTGGCAGCAAAAAGGAATGGTTGTACTACAACTAAAGAGAATAGACTGAAATTTATAATTCTGCCACAATGTGTAGCTATGTAATTACCAACTGTTAGATAACTACGTAGGTGACCGCAACGAGAAACAGAGTTCAACCATTATAGCGCAGGCATCAATCAATCAATTCTAACAAATTTTGCAGAGTACTCATGAAGGAAGAAAATCCTTCCTAATGTTGATGCTATCACCGAATTATTCAAGCCCTAATCACCAAACTGCATAAAATTCAATAGAAGCAGATGTTGTTTATGTGACCCTTACCTCAATTTTACGCAATAATTTTCACTAAATTACGTAAGTTTTTTAAAATCCCAAAACCTAAATAGTTTAATCAACCCACTACGTTAAATTCTTCGTAATCGCAATCTTAAAGTGATTTAATTCATCATTATGATCAAGGTGGGTACAAGATCACTTACCAATTCTACGCAGAAAATTGTAATCCTTTAAAACCCTAGTTTTTCCTTTCTTCTATTTCTCTGTAAGCCAAAACTGAATATGTCAATAAAACAAACTTGGCTAGCCCTTAAAAATCTGTAAGTTTGGTAGATAACTAAAAGACCCTTAAAGATGTATTACTTTTCCAAAAGTAGCCCAAAAAAAATTACTAAATTGCAAAGGTAACCTAAAACATAACAATAATTTACTTACAGACTATGTGGGATCTTACAATCATTGTTAAACTACATATGGTGGCAATGACCATGGGTTGTTGCTCGAGAATATTTTATCTTGTCAAACTTGACGAGACTCGCATATCATTGTTATTAACAGGTGTGTTGCTCGTCCTTGATTGTAAATATAAGGATTATCTAAATTGGATACATGACATATGCATACACTTGTTAATTTTACATTAAAGTGCTTATTTAACTTGTGCATCCTGTGGCGCACCACCTCAAAAAAATTCCCAAAAGGATTTTATTTGAAGTCGCCATCTTATTCAAAAAAAAAAAATCAAAAAGTGATTCAAATGATTTCCAAAAGGACAAGTGCTCTATTAAAACCAAGTAAGGGGTCTGAGGATTAAGTTATGCAACGTGAATTTGTTAGGCACCCGTCGCTTCTTTCGGTCTCTACTTCATTTTTAATATTTTTTGGCCTAAACAACACGTAGCATGCAAAGCATAACAAAACCAACCTTAAGCTAATTTTTTTTTATTTTTTATGTTTTTGTCTTGAACTCGACATTAGGGGTCAAATTGCCTACGTATCCAATCGAACCAACCGGAATCAAAACCACCATAGTTTGAATCTAATCCTACGAGAAATAGTCTACATTTTGGGACTTAGACATAGACAAAGAAATGGGAAAAACTCTTTATGTGTTTTCGAATATAAATGTGACTACGGGAAATAGAAGAAGCTCTAAACCATTATTAAGTTAATCTAGAAAACTGTAAATGTACCTCGAAAAGGCACTTGCTTAGAAGTAGGGATGTCAATTAGATCCGCAACCGGCTAATCTCTGTCCCACCCGACCCTATAGGAGCAGATTATTTTGACCTGGTTATGGGGTGGCTATGGTATTTTTTTTAAATCCACAGCGGGTTAGGGTCAGGTATGGTATTCTATCCAACCCGTCCCGATATTCGACCCTCCCCTTGACTCGTACCTGCCCCGATGTGCTAACCTTATGCATCAATAAATCTCAGTCGTCCATCCTATCATATATATACTTTTCATCAAAACCATAAAATGCTCTGTTTTCTGATTCTTCTCTCTACCGACTACCTCGCTGCCTCCTTCTTCTCTCCCTCTCCCAGCACCGTCTGTGGTCAGCCTTCCACGACCATAAAGTACCTCAACACCACCTAACCAACCACCTAGAACTGTCACCACCACCTATTGATTGGCGACCACTGTCCACCATCTACCATAAAGAGAGTCAAGTCCAAACCTATAGCAGTATCTGATGGAGTTGATTGTTTTTAATCGGTTTGATGCATGATTAGTAGATCAAATGAGAGACATGGTTAGAATTATAAGTTTTGTTTCAGATTCTGGTAATGAAATGCTTTTGTTGATGTTCTTTTTGGCGGGTATACTAGTAATGAAATGTTTTAATGACCCAGTTGAATTGGGCTCTTATAGCCTCTTCTTTACTGTGGTTTTATTCATGTTTGAGATTGGTGAAGACCTCATGCTCCATTTTCTCGGTAACGGTGGATTAATTAGGACAAAGTCTTCGCACTTCGCACTTCATATTCTGCTAGTGTTATTTTCCCTATCAACCCATTTGGGTAATTTTGATTATACATACGTAAACTCTGCATGTGTTTGGAGATAGAGAACAAGGTTGGTATTCGGATTACAGGGCATAAATAGATTAAAGAGAACAATGTTGGTATAGCTCCACTGTTTGTTTTCTTGACATCTTCATTCAAAGTTGTTTTGTTTTAGACCACACGGAGCGGCTTGGGGTGGGTTCCGAGCCTACAGGAAAGAGCAGGGCGGGGAGGGGATTTCAGGGCTAGCACGACAGATACAGATTTTATAAGATCCGCATCCGATCCGCCCCATTGCCATTCCTACTTAGAAGACTTCTGAACTCCTTATGATTAATCTGTGATGCATGTGACTTTTGTATATAGAGAAGTGAAATATGAAGTGCCAAATTCTCCTTAGAGATGATTTACCACTTCTATGAAAATAATGGTATAAAAGCTTGCCGTTCAAAATGAAGGCCAAGGACCCTATTTATTGTGATATGGTACTCCAAAAATGGTAAGGATGACCATATCAATGTTCGATTTGAAGATACAACCGAATATTTGATAGAAATCACAGATTAACAAAAGTTAACTAATCGGTCAAGTAGTGGAAAACAGGCCGGTTCATTCGATATCTTAAAATAGTTTTTTCAAACATTGAGACATTATCTGACCCTAATTCGATAATTACCTTAGATTTTTCAGATGAGATGTACCAGATTCGGAAGTTATCTTCATATCTCATGTAGATTAAGTATTAATAATATATATCAAGGATAAATCACAAGACACTGCCAAGTCATCTAATCAATCACAATCTCTTGACCTTAACTTGGGTTAAATCCTAACTAACTAGACTAGTTATCCAATGGACCGGGTCTAATTGATTTGGGCTAAACCGACTGGACTAGACTAGACCGACAGACAGACTATTAAACTGAACTGACTAAGCTGAATTAAGTAAATGTAGTTTATCACTTATTATCATGTTTGCACCTAACATTAGATAGTAAAATTTATTTATTAGTAAATCCCGAGATAAATTAATAAAAATAAACTATAAAAATATAAAAATATGGTGACTACACATGCACTCGTAATATGTGCTTGTTCAGGGCATTCGTGGCTGGGCTTCGTAGTCATAAAGAATTTGTTAACGAGATATATGTTGAGTAACCTTCATTGTAAGGAGATTCGCTGCATGTAGCATTATCACTCGGTTCCGGGTGTGCTTAAGTTAGTTCTAATTCGATGATCGGGCTTTGTTTGATAGGCTTGGGCCAAGGATGATTGGTTAGAACATTCCAAGGAAGGTTGGGCTATGTAGTCCTCCACCAGCATAATAGACATCATAACAGATGGGTCCTCATCAAATTCATAGAATCCTTCTTCAAAACCACATGCATGCTAAGCCCAAGCCTCCCAATCGGGTAATTCTCATTTAACTGGGCCTAAAAAAATTCTTTTCCCTCGTTACCTCACTCAGCTTATCATGTACCAGTTACCAGAGAATGCCTGCTTATGGTGGATCAATGAAGAGAGGGTCCTATCTCCATTTTAGCTCTAGTGGAGGTAAACGATAGGCAATTGGGCAGAAAAACTCAGTTTCAAGCCTTCCTCAGGAACCTTTAGAACCTCGGGGCTAGCTTTGTGCCCATCGTGAATCCATCTTCTCATTCTTTTTAGTGAAAGCGTTAACGTGGAATGTTAGGGGGGGTGGTCTAGAGGCTTGGGTTTTTGCCTGCATTTCATGGGTTACTTAGGCAGTATCAACCTCGCTTTGTAGAGTCTCTCCTCTAAAGTTGCCCCTCACTTTGTAGAGTCTCTAATGTTCTCTAACACCGCTTGGCATAAAACTGTGTTAACAATCAAAGTCACCTGGGGTAGAATCCCAATGGCAGGAATGCTTTTCTACTATCATTTTTCTAAAAAAGGAAGATGTTTCACTCATGATAACTATTTAATAAATTCGCCATATTCGCGAGTTATTCTCGAATCCATCAAATAATCGCGATATAGTCACTTTTTAGGCTTTCTAGTAATACATCGCGAGATATTCTCGAATATCGCCATCATATCGCGAATATTGTTACTACGCTTGTAAGTATCTTGATCCTTCACTCTTAAGTTTTGCTATCATAGACATGCTAAAAAGGAGATCTTGGCGATCGCCAAATGTCTATTTCACTCTACAGTATTCCTTACAAGGATACCCTACAGTGTACAAACTCGAACTTAGCATTAGTTGAGTATAAAACTCATGAGTTTTATAATTTTGAGGGACCATTATCATACATACTTAGTCAATTTGCCTAGCTAGATAATATTCTTGTGACAACCTTTCCAACCATCTTAATTGTTTACTTTCTAGCATAAATCTTTACCTCTATGGCAACCCTGCACATTGCAAAAATTTGTTGTTACGAACCCTTGATGCTGGGGTTTGAATGTGCATTTCAAATATTTAGATGAACATGTAATAGACATTTTGTTCAGGCTGATCATGTTAGCAAATTCCCTCAACTTACGGTGAAAGGTTGCCCACTTCCTATGTGGTGCTTTAACCTTCAATTTATTATACAGTTGTCGAATTAGAAGGTGTAATAGGTGCCTTGATACTTATTCATCTTATAAATAGAATGGAGTATAACAATAAGGGAAAATTACACTCGATATCCCCAAGTTTCGTGTTTAATGTACTCACCATCCCCCTTATTTAGGAAATTACACTAGCCTCCATTGACATTAGGTCTGCGTCTCACATCTCCCTTTTATTAGCTTGATGTCATGTATTGCATTTAAAATGTAATAGAAATTCAAAAATACCCGTCACCTCATTCTGACTAACCCTTCCACCACTGACACTAGAGGTGCAACTTGGGCTGGGCAATCTATGCCAGCCCGTAGAAACACCACAAGAAAATATGTATTTTGCGACGGAGTTTTAGCGACGGAAGGTATTCCGTCGCTAAACATGTCTTTAAGCGACGGAATATACCGTCGTTAAAACTCCGTTGCAAAATACTATTACCGACAGAAGACACCGTCGGTAAAAGTATTTTGCAACGGAGTTTTAACGGCGGACTTTTAGCGACGGAATTACCGTCGCTAAATATTTTTTATAAAATTAGTAATTTTGAGTTTTTTTTTAAATTATTTAAACGACGGAATAAAACCGTCGCTAAAAATTCTGTCGCAAAAGTCTTTATAATAAGACATTCACCGACGGAGTTTTAGCGACGGTCTTATTCCGTCGCTAAAGATCCTCCATTTAAATTCAGATCTAGTTTCTTTCTCTCTCCTCGTTCTCTCTCTCCCCGTTCTCTCTCTGAAATTCTGCTCCCACCCACCCACCGCCGTTCTCACCTCCGGCGACCCTTCTCTACGGCGACCCAGCTCCGGCGACACTCCCGTCCCCCACCCGACACCGCGCCACCAAGCCTTGCACTCCGGTCGTGCCACAAAGCCCTCCACTGTCGCCGCGCAAGGAAACCCACCACTGCCGCTGCACCACCAACGCCGGCGCCGTCGTACCCACCTCGAGATTTGTATGTCAATTGCCCTAAATTATCTGAATTTTTTGTTAATTTGTCTTCAATTTAGGTTACATGCCCTAAATTATCTGAATTATTTAGATTTGTATGTCAATTTAGGTTCAATTTTTTGTTAATTTGTCAATTGCCCTAAATTATCTGAATTATTTATGATGTCATTCACTTTGTTGTTCAGACGGATCTTGGCTTATTGAAGAACTTGAACTTGTTATCTCTAATTTTCCTTAATTCTTGACGAGGTAGGGAAGAAAACCATATTCGGTAGTTAGTCTGTAACACCGATATAGATCATGGTGACGCTGAAAGGTCATAGATTATGGGCCATTGCATGACATCAGGATAAGAAAGCCTCTGTATTGTTTATTCAATTCAACCGACCACTAAATTGAAGTAATTGAACCATAATTGAACCCTAAGTAAATCCTAAATTGAATGCCCTAATTGAATCGAACCCTAAATTAAACTAATTGAACCCCTAATTAAACCCTAAATTGATTGTCCCAATCTAACAGAACCCTAATTGAACCCTAAATTGAATGCATCAAATCAACCAAACCCTAAATTGAATCAATAGAGCCCCCTAATTGAACCCTAAATTGAAGTAATTGAATCCTAAATTGAATGCCCTAATTGAATCGAACCCTAAATTAAACTAATTGAACCCCTAATTAAACCCTAAATTGATTGCCCCAATCTAACCGAACCCTAAATTGAATGCCTCAAATCAACCAAACCCTAAATTGAATCAATAGAGCCCCCTAATTGAACCCTAAATTGAAGTAATTGAATCCTAAATTGAATGCCCTAATTGAATCGAACCCTAAATTAAACTAATTGAACCCCTAATTAAACCCTAAATTGATTGCCCCAATCTAACCGAACCCTAAATTGAATGCCTCAAATCAACCAAACCCTAAATTGAATCAATAGAGCCCCCTAATTGAACCCTAAATTGAAGTAATTGAATCCTAAATTGAATGCCCTAATTGAATCGAACCCTAAATTAAACTAATTGAACCCCTAATTAAACCCTAAATTGATTGCCCCAATCTAACCGAACCCTAATTGAACCCTAAATTGAATGCCTCAAATCAACCGAACCCTAAATTGAATCAATAGAACCCCCTAATTGAACCCTAAATTGAAGTAATTGAACCCTAAATTGAATGCCCTAATTGAATCGAACCCTAATTTGAACTAATTGAACCCCTAATTAAACCCTAAATTGATTGCCCCAATCTAACCGAACCCTAATTGAACCCTAAATTGAATGCCCTAATCCAACCGAACCCTAAATTGAACTGATTGAACCCTAAATTGAATGCCTCAAATCAACTGAACCCTAAATTGAATCAATAGAACCCCCTAATTGAACCCTAAATTGAAGTAATTGAACCCTAAATTGAATGCCCTAATACAATCGAACCCTAAATTGAAATAATTCAAGCGCATCGGATATGTGAATTTTGAACATTTTTTTCCCATTTGAACATTGATCATTTGTTTGATTATTTTAGGTTGTTAATTGTGCGTTTTAGAATTGTGATTAATGATCGATGATTTTAGGTTATTAGCTGTGCATTTGAAGTAATTGCGATTATTAATTGATGATTTTAGATTGTTAATTGTGCATTGAGCATTTGAGATATTGAGATTATTGACGGAGGATGGGACCCAATTGGATTGAATGTGTGGTTTTTGTTAATTTTTATTGCATTGAGCATTTGAGAATTGAGAATTGAGGTTGTTGACGGAGGATGGGACCCAATTGGATTGAGATACCTGTTAGTTAGCGCAGACACGGACAGCACGTCTGATCGACGGTGTCCGACATTTAAAAAACAAATTAACGTATGCCGATGTGTCTGGAGGTGCGTGTCGGTGGGCGTCGGACACGTGTCCGGAGGCTTCGGACACGTGTCCAAAGGCGTCGGACACGTGTCGGTATGTGTCGGACACGTGTCCGGACGTGTCAGACACGTATCGGACACCATATCGACACCCTATATGAGGTGTCGGAATTGAGGTTGTTGAATGTGCATTAAATTAGGTTAGTTAGGTTAATGCGACATTTTTAGCATGCACCCCCTGGAATCTAATCGTGGCTCCAGCGCTGGCTATAATTACCCCTAATTAGTCCTGATTAACAATATTTTAGTAAATCAATTAACCCTAATTAGCTCCAACGAGCCTAATTAGTTTTAATTAACCCTAAGAACCTAATGAAATTCAAATTAGCTGTAATTACCCCAAATTAGCCCAAATGAACCCAATTATGCGCATATTGATTGTAGTTAGCCTAATTAGTCATAATGTGCACTAACATAACCCAATTAAGCCTAATTAGCCCTAATTAGGACTAATCAGCACTACTCGGCACAATTAAACCCTAATTAGGACTACATAACTCTAATTAGCCATAATCAACCCTAGTCGGCTATAATTATCCGAAACTATCCCTCATTAACATTAATTAGCCTTAACATAACCCAATTAAGCCCAATTAGCCCTAATTAGGACTAATCATCACTACTCGGCACAATTAAATCCTAATTAGGACTAAATAACCCTAATTAGTCCTAATCAACCCTAATCAGCTATAATTAATAATCGTAATTAACCCTAATAACCCAGTTAGCCCTAATTAGCCCTTGTACATCCATAATTACTCCATGTTGCCCAGAGATGGTTCAATTACTCGTTGTTTACAAACCCTGCCTTCTTTATATTAATTGTTGTTTTGAGAAGTCCATTGGCAACGAGATGGTTCAACTCGTTGCCAACGAGTTCTATTTAATGTGGAATTGGTAACATATGCAACGATCATTCTGTAGTTTTGATATTTCGGAAAGATTCTTGCATATCTTATCAATTTCTGAACACATGCATGCATAGAAACCCTTAGTTCCCGTTCAAAGGTACTCATTACAAGGTAATGCCTTGTAATGAGCCTTTGGATGTCCAGTTTGGATAGTTTGGAAAAGCTAATTGTTTATAAAACAGTATTTTGACTCATGCTTTATGTTCTATGTCGTGGATATTTGGTACACGTTCTCGTGTGTTTCTCTGGGTGCATACAGATCTGGTGTTCTAACATCCGTCAAACCTTCCTGAGCAAGGTTAGATGAATGTTAGAACACCTAATCGATGTGGTGTACTTGGAGAAATGCGGGGAGGTGCTGCCGAATTTTCCACAGACATCGGACTAAGCATGAGTTATTCACTGTTTTATAAACATGTGCTTTTCTGAATGGGATAGGACCACTACCTGTGTCAAGAGTGGAGGGGAAATATGTAGACATGTTGTAACATTCATGCATTGATATTTACATCGGCAATGCCTAATCACTGGTCATAATTGAAGGTGGTATACAGTACGATAATTCAGTCGTCATGTCAGTCGATCGAAGTTGGATGAAAAGGAAGAATGCTGAAGATTTTGAGTGTCGCGTTGACGAATTTCTCGACTTCGCTTATGCGCATCCTGCACATGTTGACCTTGATAAGATAAGGTGTCCGTGCGGTAGATGTGAGTTGTTGCACTGGAGAAAAAGAATTGAAGTAAAATGGCATCTTCGTCGGTACGGTTTTATGGGTGGATACACAAGGTGGACGCAGCACGGGGAAACGATAGTATTGTCGTCCAACCTGGCTAGTCAAACTGAAGTTAGGGAGGAGGCACGATATGATTTTCGAGATATGATTATGGATGCTGGGCATGCTAATGTTGACTGGGGTAACGACAGTCCACAACCGCCGAACGAGGGGGCTCATCAGTTTTATGAGTTGTTGAGAGCTGCGGAAGAGCCGCTGTGGGATGGAGCTCCGAAACACACACGGCTGTCTGCGGTTAGCAGGTTATTACAGTTGAAATCAGACCACGGGCTGAGTGAGAAAGGTTTTAACGAGTTTGTTACCTTCATCAAAGAAATACTGCCCGAAAGTGAAAAGCTACCGCCGTCGTACTATGACGCGAAGAAGATGATGAGGAAACTTGGGTTGAGCTATGACCGGATAGATGCGTGCAATAACGATTGTGTATTATTCTGGAAAGAGAATAAGGATTTGTCATTATGTCTGGTATGTGATCATTCGAGGTACAAACCGGACAAAGGGAAGAAGAAAAACATTGCATGGAAGATATTGCGATATTTCCCGGTCACACCACGGCTTCAGAGAATGTACTACTCCTCCAGTACAGCTGAACATATGAGGGCTCACCGTGAGACTCGCAGCAACGATGTCGATGTGCTGACACACCCAGCTGATGGAGAGGCGTGGAAGGAGTTTGACCGCAGGCATCCAGTCTTTGCTCAGGAAGTTCGGAATGTTAGACTTGGTCTGGCAACCGATGGGTTCAACCCTTTCGGTCAGTCTACCACGCCTTACTCCTGTTGGCCTGTTATTATTGTCCCTTACAACCTTCCACCAGGCATGTGCATGAAGAAGCCGTATATGTTCTTGTCGTTGCTTATTCTGGGGCCGAAGAGTCCCGGTAAGGACATAGATGTGTATTTAAGGCCGTTGATTGATGAGTTAAAACAATTATGGTGGAATCATGGAGTCGAAACATATGATGCATCCCTTAAACAAAATTTTCAGATGAGGGCTGCTTTGATGTGGACTATACATGATTTCCCCGCATTGGGAATGACGTGTGGCTGGAGCACACATGGGAAGCTAGCATGCCCTGCTTGTATGGGCGTGAACCCCGGTCATACGTTAAAGCACGGCGGAAAGGCCTCGTGGTTCGGATGTCACCGTAAGCTTTTGCCACCGGGCCATCAGTTTCGTAGGCAGAAGGATAAATTTGACGGGACAATCGAGCGTGAGGTTGTCACACTGGACTACCCATCTGGTGAAGAAGTACTCTCACACCTGGAGGCACTTGATACTGACATACCACACGGTAAGGGTGTGCCGGATCGGAAGATTGCAGGGTTCGGGAAAGAGCACAACTGGAGAAAATTTTGTATCTTCTGGGAGTTACCCTACTGGAGGACGCTCGTTATCCGAAACAACATGGATGTGATGCATATTGAGAAGAACGTTTTTGATAATGTGTTCAACACAGTGATGAATGTCAAGGGCAAATCGAAAGATCACCTTAAAGCGAGAAGGGATCTACAACAGTTGGGTGTACGCCGTGAATTGCATCCTCGGACAGTCAGTGGGAGGACCATACTTCCGAAAGCACCTTACTGTCTAGACAAGAAACAAGTGGAGAAGGTCTGTCAGTGGGTTAAGAATTTGAAGCTTCCGGATGGGTTTGCGTCCAACATATCTCGTTGTTGCAATGTATCGGAATGCAAGTTCCAAGGGATGAAGAGTCACGACTGCCACGTATTCATGGAGAGATTCATTCCTATTGCCTTCCGGGGACTGTTGCCACGGGTTGTTTGCGAGACTTTGACTGAATTATCTCATTTCTTTCGAGATATATGCGCTTCTACGATCCGGGTGAGTAACATGGAAGTGCTTGAGAAGAACATTGTGGTGACGATTTGCAAGCTGGAGAAAATCTTCCCACCTTCGTTCTTTGATTCAATGGAGCATCTGCCTGTTCACTTGGCATATGAAGCTAAGATGGGTGGACCCGTGCAATATCGGTGGATGTATCCCTTCGAGAGGTAATCCTTAAATTGTTATAGTTGTTCGTTTACACTTAATGCGACATCTGTTATCATTGATATTTCACCTAACTCGATTCGCTAAACTTCTAGGTTCATGTTCCATTTAAAGAAAAAAGTCCGTAATAAGGCTCGGGTTGAAGGCTCAATTGCGGAGGCTTACGTAATGGAAGAACTTGTAAACTTTTGTAGTCAATATTTCGGGCCTAATGTTGGTACGAGGTTAAATCAACTAGGCCGAAATGACCCCGGATCAAGCACTAATTTGGAAGGGCAATTGTCAATATTCAAGCAGCCAGGGAGTCCGTTCGGCCGAACGTATACTCGATGGCTAACGGATGAAGAGTACAGTGCTGCAACAATATATGCCCTTCTAAATTGCGATGAAGTTTCGGCATTCGTTGAGTAAGTTAAAGTCTTAATTCACTTACATTGTTGTACATAATTGAAAGTGTGTGTTAAGTGAGTCAACTATATTGGTTTGCAGTGAGTTCGATGCGGAATCCTTAATCACTGATCCCGCTGGACTTGAATCTCATCGAAAATCACAATTTGTGCAGTGGTTCAAAATTCGTGTAAGATTGTTTAACGAGATTATATTATGTGTTATATACAGTTCTGTGGCCAATTAGTATACTGATTTATCCTTAATTTTTACCGTCATCTACAATAGGTTCAGTCAATGGATAGACCAGTGGCCTCATGCTTGAAATTACTAGCCGAAGGCCCTAACAAACAAACATCCTGTTACGGAGGCTATATCATCAACGGGTTTAGGTTTAACGTAAAAGATGATGACCGAACAAAACAAACCCAAAACAGTGGAGTCTTGGTCAACGGCGACTGTTATGCCGAGAATTGCATGGATTTTTACGGAGAGCTAGATGAGATTGTTGAGCTAACATATTTGGGTTCCCAAAACCGCCTGGTAATGTTCAAGTGTACGTGGTTCGATGTCACATGCAGTAGAGGAATCCGTGTTAGCTCTCAAGGGATTGTAGATGTCAATGTCAAGTCAAGACTTGCATCAGACGAGCCCTTTGTGTTTGCTAGTCAAGCTGTACAAGTCTTTTACGCGGAGGACGTCGCCAATCCCAAATCTCATTGGTATACAACTATCAAGTCCAAGAAATTGCCCGTGACATATGACAGTGAGCTAGACTCCTTTCAAGCCGACCAACCACGTGTCTTGTTCCCTGTTGAGGTCAACAACGAGGAGGACGATCTTCCTCTTCCAACAACACTTCTTGTGGGAGAAGAAGTCGTAGATGATGACGCGGAAGATGTTGAAAGTGTTGGAGATGATGTGACCGAGTCTACTGATGAAGAGGATGAATTAGAAGATGAAGAGGACGACGAGTCCCACGAAGAAGAGGGCGACGACGAAAGTGATGAAGATGATTCGCAAACTGAAAATGATTGACTTGTAATGTTGTAACATCACGGGAAAAATGTAGTAACATTTTAGAACTTGGTGTTTATATATATATATATATATATATATATATATATATATATATATATATATATATATATATATATATATAGTGCCGATGATGATTTATGCCTAAATTATTGTTTTTCACGTGTTAATGTCTTTGTATATAATCTATATGAAGTCAGATATGGATAGGATACGGGCTATTCGTGGCCGGGCTGGACGCCGAGCTGCTTCCTCCCCGGTTAGTCCCACCTCGTCATTGCCTACTGATGACGAGGCACAGAGTGATCGTGGACAGCCATCGGGGGCCCAGCCCCAGCCGTCGCTGTCACCGTCGCCCCAGCCATCGCCGTCGCCCCAGCCCCAGCTCGAGCCGTCGCCCCAGCCCGACGCAGATTCATCCCACACGCGCGTGCATTCTCCATCTTCCGTGGGTTCTACCTCAGGTATAGTTGATAACGGTGTTTCGTACATTTTCGCTAGCCTTATATTTGAACTGTATTAATGTCTGTGTTTTGTAGGATCTCGACGAGGCCGTGGTCCGACACGCGGGGTACGCATCGACCCCCAGCGTAAACAGAGAGTTACGCTCACGCAGGAGGGCCTGTAAGTACTAAAAATATCACCCCATGCCTTATGTTTAAAATTTTGGGGTGTTAATTTATATTTGAACTGTATTAATTAATTTAATTACTTCTTTGGCAGGATCCTGGAGAATATTGCGAGGACGAAGATCGGCGTTCTTGTGAAGGGCCGATTCTTCGAGCCACGCCTGTACTGGAAGGACTGGGATGCCGCTGCGAGGGAGGCCCTATGGGAGGAGTGGCTGGTACGGTGAAGTATTTTTTTCAGCGTTAGTAAATGTTAAATTACAGTTTGTTTTATGTTGTTAATTTGTGTTATTGAATGCCTTACAGGAGGGGTTCACGTTTGACACGCCTCAGCAGCAGGTACTGGGGCAGCAGGCTTTCTTTGCCTACATCGGCAAGAATTACCGCCGATGGCTCCACGATGCACGGGACCGGGCGAAGAAGGCGCTGCCCGCGGGTGCCCCGATGACGGACATGGCGAGATATCCCCCACATTGGATATCTCACCGTGTATGGGGGGAGATGATAGATCGGTGGGCTACGGATCCAGGTTGGGACGCCAAGAGTAAGAGCGGGACTGAGAACAGACAGAACAAAGATCCGACGCACACGGGGGGGTCGGTGCCACACGACATCGTCCGACACAAGAACGCGGTCGAGCACCCGGATCTGGAGGACGATGAGGTCGTAGCTCTGACGTATAATCAGACGCACGTGCGGAAGAAGGACAAGGACGAGACGCACCGGGCGGGCGACTATATTTCAGATATTGCCCGGCGGATCGATGTGAGTCAATTTATTTAAGTTAATGTTTTTTCTTTCTATCCTCAATGTCTGTTTCGTTAATTAATGCCCTAACATATCGTTAAACCACTATTTTTGCAGGCCTCGTATGAACAGCTAAGGGGGTCCGAGCAGCAGTCCGGACAGCCATCAGCGTCCACTAGTACGGCTGCGAGTACTGGGAGGTTGAAGCGATGGCTGGATACGCCGGAGGTCGTGAATCGGCCGAAAGGCCGCATACGCGGCCTGCCTAGCACGACTGCTCGTGCCGTGATAGGAGCGTCCTCACCCCCTGCTGCCCCTCCACAGACACCGGCTCCTCGGCCTCAGTTGGACGACGAGGAGATCCAGCGCATTGCTACAGTGGTGTGCCGGATGATCAGGGAGCAGGGCACTGCTGGACAGGCCGCCCCGGCCCCGGATCAGCAGGATCCAGATCCGGGACTCGGGAACCCCTGATGAGCCCCTTCCCGTGCCCGTTCCTAGCTTCCCCCCCCCCCCGTGCCCGCCTTGTACTCTTCTCCCCTCTCCTAACCGGCTATATCCGGTTCCCGGCTTGTACATATATGAATTTTTTTTATTATAAATTTTTTTATAATTGATTATATATATTTCTTTCTGTATTGATTATTGCGCGTTGTTGTTGAGATTTGAAAATTGTATTACAGGTTTGGGTAATTGAAAAATAAAAAAAAATTCAAAAAAAAAATTGACTTTTGGCGACGGATTAATTCCGTCGCTAAAGTATTCCTACAATCAGTTATTTAGCAACGAAATATTCCGTCGCTAAATAAGTTTTTTAGCGACGGAATATTCCGTCTCGAAAATATAAGTCCGTTGCTAAAGAATATAATTCGCGACGGAATATCCGTCGCTAATTAAAATAAATCCGTCGGTAAAAATGACATATTTAGCGACGGATTTAAAAATTCCGTCGCTAAACTATTAGTGACGGGCTTTTATATGAGGGATATTTAGCGACGGATTACCCCGTCGCTAATTCTTTTAGAGACGGATTTTTGGCTTTTAGCGACGGATTACCCCGTCGCTAAAACCCTGTTTTCTTGTAGTGAAATATGGGCGTAGGCTTAGAATTATCGTGACCCTGGTAGACATGGGCACAAAATTTTGAGCCCATAAGAAATGTAGGCTGGGCGTGAACAAAGGTTTTTCGGAGCCTGCTCAGCCCGTGGGAAACTCGTCGAACTTTTATATTATATATATGAATCACATATGTGTGATTTTTGTTCATTCATCTTTAAAATCTTCCAACATATTCGTTTAAAGACCTTTGAAGATTTTATTTTCTCCCTTGCTTCTTATTATAAGACTAGACTTCATAAGACCGTTTGGAAACCCTTGTCCTTTTCTTTTTCTTTTATTTTGTTCTGAAACTTTATTTCTATACTTATACCTAAATCCATTTTGAGACTTTACTATACTCTTCTTTGTTATCATGACTAATTAGTATACTTCAGTGGTAAATGATATAATTAAAATTAAGGGTTAATTACAAAAATGTCTCATGAGATTTACACGTTTTTGCACTTTGCCCTCCGTATTTACAACTTTTGCACTATTGTCCCTCGAGGTTGACAAAACCGTTTCAAATAGCTCCAAATTGGACATCCGTTCAATTTTGGAAGTTAAGTGATCATGTGCGATGCACATTGCATTTTGGCGTTGGCAAATTTGTAATTTCCCTACCCATCTTCCCCACTGTGTTCATCTCTCTCTCTACAATCCAGCCTAAAACACAAAGTTGAACAGCAATTTACAAGTTCAACTCTTGCTCCAACCAGGGATGACATGTTCTAGACCCCATATTCTGCCAAGACCTCATCGTGTAGATCCAAGTATTCAAGATTCGGCGCATTTACAACAACCTTGTGTTCCAGTTCTTCAACAGAGTCAACGAAGAGGCGCATTGCTGATCTCTTTAATGCAGGTGCAGAGATATCATAAACTAATCCATCTGGAAACACGACTATGATCACCAATCCATCTGAAAACACTGCTATGATCACCAATCCATCTGAAAACACGGCTATGATCTATTGCTCTGTGACAGTAGTGATAGATCTTGGTTTTATGATAATGCAGACGAAAAGTTTGAATTTCTACATAATTGCAATTCTCTAACACAATGTCCACAAAATTGCAAAACACATCTGGAAGCTCGGAAAAGTTATTGGGATTAAGATATGAACTACCATCAAAGTCAAGGTTGGTTATATGAGATGGCGATGGGGCTCGAGGCTTCTGGATATCAATTCATCTGGGTTATAAAGAGAGAGAAAAATGAAGAAAGTGACAAGTGGCTGCCTTTGCTTCATCTTTCATGGATGGCCAAAGAAGGAGATTCTTTCTCCGAGGCAAATCAACGTCTTGCTTTGCTACCGGTGGGCTAAGGCAGCGGATATAATACCGATGTCGACGACATCGTTTCGATCACTAGACCGCGTGATTTCTTTAGGGAATGTTTTGTGGAGTCCAAGAAGCTCTGGTACGTCGCCGGCTCGGTAATCTTCATCAGCGTCTGTCAGTACTCGCTCGATGCCATCACCCAGACCTTCGCCGGCCACGTCAGCACCATGGCACTGGTCTCCTTCTCCATCGAGAACTCCGTCATCGCTAGCTTCTCTTTCGACATCATGGTATAAAATCTTTAATCTCCCGTCACTTTTCATTCAAGGGTTCCTATTTTTGAAAGCATGTTTTTGGATTCATACAGAGAGAGATGAACAGAGTAGGGAAGATGGGTAGGGGAAATTACAGTTTTGCTCATGCCAAAATGGCATGTGCACCGCACATGAGGACTTAACGTCCAAAATTGTACGGACATCCAATTTTGGAGCTGTTTGCAATGGTTTTGTCAACCTCGGGGGACAGTATTGCAAAAGTTATAAATACGGGGAGCAAAGTGCAAAAATGTGTAAACCTCAAGAGATAGTTGTGTAATTAACCCTATAATTAAATAAATAAAAACTCATGTTTAATTAGTAGACTTGTGCAATAACTGATATGCGTTAAGATTTAGGTAAACAAAATATGAAATCATGGACAACCTGTGGGCGACTCATGTCCAGTAGGTGCCCACCAAAACTCTCATGGACTGGGCATGAACATATATTATTTAGCCCGTAGATGGGTTTGCCTGGACACAGGCACAAACTTTTCAGTGTGGGTTGGGTATGATCTGGCCTTTGGGCCAGTCCAACTCGTCCAAGTTGCAGCCCTAACTGACACTCCCACCCTATACCCTATCTACACATACACACAGACACACACATATGTATGCACACACAAAGACACAAATACCCCACAGTCACGACCCACTCCCCTTCCACCATCGGTGCTCCAACCCAGTCCCCTCAGTCAATGGTGGACCTACGCTTGTACGAGGGAGGGCTAATGTACCCCCTTAACTTTTGAAGAATTTTTTTTTACATTTCACCTAGGTCTATATATATATATATATATATATATATATATATATATATATATATATATATATATATATATATATATATATCTCCGACTTGTCCCTCAGTCTCTCACCAACTCCAAAATCGCAAACGTGTGACGGCAGACACCACCTCTGAGTCATGGTGGACACCATGCCCGATGGCAGACACCACCTCTCTTCCAGTCGACTCTCTCTGTTGATAGAGCTCAGATCTAGAACGGGTGGCTGCCTGACTGGAGTGGAACTGTGGAAGGAATGGCGAGTGGACCGGCGAAGAGGTCTTCTTCTGTTCAAATCTGGAAGGATCAGTGACCAGCAAGTGGCGACGATGAGGCGAGGAGTCTACCAGCTAAGAACCCATTGCCGACGACGACGCGACGATGACCGGTGACTGTGATTCAGCTACGCATTTTTAGATTGCTAATTAATGATTTTCTTTCTTAATTTAGCATTTAGATTGTTGATTGAGATTTGAAATGTTAGTTGAGCATTTCAGATTATTGATTGAGATTCCTTCAAGTCTTTGATTACTCTTTGTTGCTTTCTCAAATCCTAATTGGTGTCTTAATAACATCCATGCTCACTAGTGATATATGCATCAGCAGTCACTGATTAATAAGAACCGAAAAAAAAGGAAAAAGGAAAATGTTTTTTTTTTCAAGTTTTGGAGTTACTATTGAGTATGACTTGAGCACATTATTGTGTACTATTTACTTATAATAAACTTTACATTTACTCTTACATTTTGTTCAGTATACATGAACAATTACATTTACTCTTACATTTTGTGTACTATTTTACTTATAAAAAAGTTAAGTGACTTTAATATATATTTTTAGCACCACCTGAAGTAAAATCCTGGTTCTGTCGCTGCCTCCAGCTACAAAAACATACGCCACACATGGATGCACAGAGCACAGTCATGACCCCCCCTCCCCCCTTAATTACCACTGGCCTCCTAACCCTACCCCTAACCCATCACTCATATATATCCACAAAAAATGGCGTGCACACCCCCTCCACACATACACCCCCTACCGTAACAACTCACAACCCCCCCTCCGCTTCCACCACCGGCGCTCCTACCCCTCCCTCCACACACACACAAAGATTATGCGTTATGGGCGTGGGTCGTGAGAATGTGTGTGTGTGTGTGTGTGTGTGTGACAATAATGATGTGTATAGGGTTATGGGAGGGGGATGGGGAGGGCGGTCGTGCTGAGGTGTATGCACGTGACAACAGTGAGTGTGTGTGTGGTGGGTGACTGGAGACGGGGAGGGGTTGGTGCAGGATTGGGAGGGGTGCCTGGAGGATGGTGGTAGTGGCGGCTAACGGAGTGGGTAACAGATGAGGCTGCGTGGGTGACGGGTGTGAAGTTGGCAGCGGTGGGAGGATAGGGAGGGGAGGTGGGCTACTGGTGGTGCGTTTGTAAGATAACGTTTGCAATTTCATTACTCTTGAAAGGATAATTAAGTCATTTTAAACAAAAAAAATTAATACCGTCCAAAACGGGAGGGGGTGTCAGTGTAATTTCTCGATTAAGGATGGTAATAATTGTATTAAATTTAAAACGCGGAAATACCGAGTGTAATTTTTTGAAAATATATTGACAGGATAGGAACAACATTTTGCTTCCAAATTGGAACCTTAATGGATGGGGAGAGAGAGAGAGAGGCATCATCCAGAGTTGAATTAGCCATGCAAAGGTGAAAAGGTGGTGGGGGGGTTTGCACAAAAGCCATGTTGCCGGGGCCCCTAACGGGTGCTTTGGCCCGCACAGATTCTCTCATATAAGTTGCATAAGAAATTGGTACACAATATGCAGGGATGTCCCTTCAATTATGGCAACACTGTCCTTTCCCAAGGAAGCTGCATTTTCACATGGCCTCCAGCCTCTCCACCTTCTTTCAAGGCTGAATTATTATCCTCTCTCTCTCTCTGTACATTCCACCGTTGGGATTTCTTAATGCACCGAGCCAGGCTGATGCATGTGCAACCTTGTATGGGCCTGAGTTGCACAATTCTGTATGTTGGAGGCACCCAATTAAAAACTCTTCCCAGGGATTCCGTCATCGGCACAACACTCGATGCAATTATTATAAACTCTTTTCTCGATTACAATTACCACATGACCGACGCTAAAAGTAGAAGGATTCAAGTGACGACACCATCATCGTCACTCATCGTGCATAATGTTTCGTATGTCCGGTGCCAATGAAAACCACTTTGCCTTGCTACTTTACCCTTTCAACTTAACTGCTACCAAACTGTGGGAATTTACAATTTTTTCTTTGTCTTTTTAACAATGAAAATGATGAGCAACAGTCCGTGACGATTAACACCGAATCTAGTGTACACAAGAAAGTGCAGGTATAAGCGTAGACCCCTTAACCAAAGTCATAATCATCCACTAAATATTACTTGGACAAACCACAACAAGTGACAAACCACAACAAGTAGGGATGTGAGGCGGAAGGCGGGCTAAATTTTGAACATTGTTGGCCGTTTACTATCCCGTATAATGTTAACAATCATAATAATTAATAATCCTCAATGAAGTGAAATACTAAAATTTTAAACATGATTATTAAGTATTTAATGATACTTAATCAGTGGTTAAGATACTAGTTAGCATTTGTTCTTCTTTTAAGCATTAAATGAGACTTAATCTGTGCCGTTAAGATACCAGTTAGCATTTGTCTTTCTTCTAGCATAAAGTTGAAATCTTACCATGTACCATAACTAGCACAATTGGGTTGACTTAAGATGAATAATGGAGTAATTTATAAGAGAAGTACAAGCATAATTGTCAGCAGACACTTTGGAGTACATTCTCTCCATGTTTGAGTGACGGAAAGATTTTCAATAAGTCCAAAGCTTTACAGTCATTAGTTGCAGATTAGTACTAATAGCTGGTTCAGATCCCAAGACCTCACGACCTCTCAATTATCTAATTCTCCATTTGCCATTAATCATCACTGCCCAAGCTCATTATCAACTCTACCCACCCTCTCTCCCTCTCTCTCTCTCTCTCTCTCTCTCTCTCTCTCTCTGATCATTTGCCAATTAAGCATCACTACCTTATAGCCCATTTCATTTTTTTTAAGGGAAAGGACCCAACTCCTGTTATGAAAATGTACCTGGTCCAGAAAATAAAGAGCTTTCTTAAAACAAAGTAAAACTGTAAATGCATGATATACTATCGTCACAACCGAAGAATTGCAAAAAAGTGTAACTAAAATGAAACTAGCGCCTGCGGCTTGACTGTCATAAAATATGGCTATAACATATATTCATGTCGATAATTTATCGATTAGTAAGGTCTTCCCAATTTTTTCTTGCAAGATCTTCTGTGGTACATGAGGTCAATTGTGATGCTCTTTTGAGCTGCGAGAAGAATTTTCCTTTAGCTTTTGGAAACACAAGCTAAGCTTTGAATGATTGTACTTTTTGCTCCAAATGTTGTATACTACCTTTGGCAAAAGAGTTCCAGAAGAGAGCCACCGGCCACACTTTTAGTTAATCATCACAACTAAATGATTGACGAATCATTCCACCAACTTCAATCAAGCTAGCTAGCCCATCACCCATAATATAACAATCTTTTCCAAAAAGTTCCTTTGTGCCACCATCTTCATCTTTTCTGATCAGCACAGCCAAAAATGGCAAACAATTGAGAGCAAGAACACTGCTGGATGGAGAACAAAATGCAAACCAAGCTTATCTTCATCCTACACCTCATTGGTCTCTCTCTCGCTTCTGCCGCGGGAGCCCAAACCATATCAAATGACGAACCAGCATCCTTACTACTGCTTAAAGCCAGCCTCATTGATCCTTTTAGATCACCTCAGAGACTGGACAATGCCGAGCAATGGATTCGAGAACGGTTCATCGCATTGGAACTGGACCGGAATATGGTGCAGCTCAGAAGGCTTTGTGGAAAAGCTAGACCTTTCCAACATGAACCTGACCGGCCGCGTCTCCGAACACATTCAGTGTCTAAGTAAACTTTCTGTTCTCAACATATGCTGCAATGCATTCGCCTCTTCACTTCCCAAATCTCTATCCAATCTTTCTTCACTCACAAGCATTGACGTAAGCCAGAACAACTTTGTTGGGAACTTCCCCCAGGGTCTTGGCATGGCTTCATACCTTATTTCAATCAATGCGTCCAGCAACAACTTTGTTGGATTCTTACCTGAAGATCTTGAAAACGCAACGTCGCTTGAAAGCTTGGATCTTCGAGGGAGTTTCTTCGAAGGGTCAATCCCGAAATCTTTCAAGAATTTACAGAAATTGAAGTTTCTTGGCCTGTCTGGTAATTGTCTTACCGGAAGGATTCCAAGAGAGCTCGGTGAAATGTCGTCTTTAGAGACTATTATTCTTGGATACAACGAGTTTCAAGGTCCAGTTCCAGCAGAGTTTGGAAATCTCACTAATCTTCAGTATCTTGACTTGGCTGTGGGATATTTGAGTGGTGATATTCCTGCTGAATTGGGCAGGCTAAAAAAACTTACCACAATTTACTTGTATCAAAATAACTTTGAAGGGAGTATTCCACCAGAAATCGGTAACATGACGTCCGCTGTGTACTTGGATTTCTCCGATAACGAGATTTCAGGGGAGATACCAGATGAGATAGGAGAACTAAAGAACTTGCAGATTAGAACTGGCAAACAACAATCTGAGCGGTGAAATGCCAGACGATTTTGCTTTGTCAACTTCGCTTTCTTTCATCGATGTGTCCTCGAACCACCTCCAGTCGTCTCTTCCTTCTAGCATTCTTTCCACTCCTAATCTTCAAACTTTCCTGGCCTCAAATAATGACCTTTGAAGGAAATATCCCTGACCAATTCCAGGATTTCCCTTCCCTTTCGGTGCTTGATCTTTCGAGCAACCATTTCTCAGGATCAATACCGCAGAGCATTGCTTCATGTGAGAAGCTTGTTAATGTAAATCTAAGAAACAATCAGTTAACATGAGAAATTCCATCATCATTGGCGACAATGCCTACATTAGCCATCCTTGAATTATCGAATAATTCTATTACTGGTCATATACCACAAAAGTTCTCCGGCACTTGAAATGCTCAACTTGTCTTACAACAAGCTCGAAGGCCCTGTTCCCAACACCGGTATGCTAATGACTATCAACCCGAATGATCTTATAGCCAACGCCGGTCTTTGTGGGGGCATTCTCCCACCATGTTCGAAAAGTTCCAACAACATTTCAAGACCAAGGAAAGTTCACATTAAGCATATTGCTCTTGGATTTGTCATTGGAGTCGCAGTAATACTAGTTCTGGGCGTAATTCTGTTATCATGGAGATGGATGCATAAAAGATGGTACTTGCATAGTGGTGTTTTTGAAGATTGATTTAGGAAGAGCGAGTCGGAATGGCCTTGGAGGCTCGTAGTATTCCAGAGGCTCAATTTCACAAGTGCTGACATTTTGGCTTGCAATAAGGAATCAAATGTTATCGGTATGGGTAGCACCGGGATCGTTTTCAAGGCTGAAATCCATAGGCCACATTCTGTTGTCGCGGTTAAAAAGTTTTGGAGGTCTGAGGCGGATATTGAAACCGGAGATGATTTGCTTGCTGAGGTGAATTTGCTGGGGAGACTCAGGCATAGGAACATAGTGAGGTTATTAGGATATCTTCACAATGAGACTGACATTATGATGGTGAATGAATATATGCCAAATGGGAATCTTGGCGAGGCTATACATGGGAAACAAGCAGGAAAGATGTTGGTGGACTGGGTGTCGAGGTATAATATAGCCGTTGGTGTCGCGCATGGGCTGGCTTACCTTCACCATGACTGTCGCCCACCTGTTATTCATCGTGATGTCAAGTCCAACAATATTTTTCTTGATGCAAACTTTGAGGCGAGGATGGCGGATTTTGGATTGGCAAGGACCATGCTTCAGAAGAACGAGACAGTTTCCATGGTGGCCGGATCATACGGTTACATAGCACCAGGTTGGTTCCCATCTGAATCTAGGAGTTATAAAAGTCTCTTTACTGGTTGTTTTTCCCTTTGCATATGAAAATATCTGAACATGTCAAGAAAGCTTGGTTACATTTCTACTAGGCCACTACGCTTTAACTATGGTTTTCCAAATTTCTGAGGGTAATTGCATCATCAAACTTTAGACGTGTTCATGCGATCGGCCACTTCATCTAATACTCCAGACAACACTTTAGTAGATAATACTAGGCTCCAAGTTTCCAAATTTTCTGAAATTGCCTGCTAAACCTAGACTTCAAGTTTTTGACTTGAAATGGTTGGTTAGTAGTTCAGCAGATTTTAATTTGTCAAATAGCCCCATTCAATAATTTGGGCACCAAGTTTTAACATACCTCACAGGCTGAAGTGTTTCTTAGGAAGTCTTCAAGGATATTCTAATTTTCCGGACATTCAAATTGCAGAATACGGTTACACATTGAAGGTGGACGAGAAGAGCGACATATACAGTTTTGGGGTAGTATTGTTGGAGCTTTTAACAGGGAAGATGCCATTAGACCCCTCATTCGGAGAATCCATTGACATAGTTGAATGGGTTAGAAGAAAAATAAGCAGCAAGGCCTCAGAACAGGCATTAGACACTGAAATAGCAGGTCAGTGTCAGCATGTCCAAGAAGAGATGCTTCTTGTCCTCAGAATCGCGCTTCTTTGCACTGCTAAGCTTCCAAAGGACAGGCTGTCGATGAGAGACATCATAACAATGCTTGGAGAGGCAAAACCGCGAAGGAAAAGCGTTTGTCATAGTTGGGGACACAATGCCACCAAGGAGAAGCCAATTTTCGGCAATTCACCTGTCGCAGGCCATCTGTAGGTAGATAGAGTTGTCAAACGGGCCGGGCGGCCCGTGGGCTGGCCCGGCCCGGCCCGGTTCTGGCCCGGGCTGGCCCGGCCCCATCCATGAACAGTAGCGGCCCAGCACAAGCGGGCTTGGGGCTGGGCCTGGACCAGGCCTTCAGTTTCTGCGAAAAAGCCCGGCCCGGCCCGGCTTTGGCCCGGCCCGAAGTCGGCCCGGTTCTGGCCCGGTTTGGCCCGGGTCTGGCCCGGTTTTGGCCCCACCACTTGTTTGAATTTTTTGCTTTTCCCCCCTTTCTTCCACCCCTTTTCCAAAATTCCACTTTTACCCCCCCCCCCCAACAGCATTGTTATGTGTTAAGATTTTATTAATAAAGCTCACCAAGAAGAGTATGAAAATGTTTAACATATAATAAAAAATATAATGGCTAACAAATAAATATGTATATACATACATACATATATATGTATATTACTTATAATGAAATAAAAGGATAAAGATTAGGTTCGTTAAATTGTGAATATTGCCTAGAGATGAAATTTAAAATTGAATAACAAGAAGAAAAAAAAAAAGGGCCCGGCCCAAGCCCGGCCCTAGATATTGGGCCTAGGGCCAGGGCCTGGACTGGGCCTAGGTTTGCCTTCGGCAGGCCCGGCCCGGCCCGGTTGGCAGCCCCACTGGCCCGGCCCCACAGCAGGCCCGATGGGCTTGGGCTGGGCCGGCCCAAGCCCGGTCCTTTGACAACTCTATAGGTAGAGATACATGTAGGTCTTCCTTTTTTCCCATAATGTACATTTTCCTTGTTTTGTTAGTTCTCTTGTAAGAAGTTTGTGCTAAGGCCCGATACACAGGTGATTCTTTTGTTTCGAACAAATAAAGTTGTGCAAAAATTTACAGGTCCTAGAGTTCTGCCTTCTGTTTCTGCTAGTATGATCAAATGCCATGTGGGTATAAAACGTGTGTGTATTCTGATGGCTCATAACATCAGAATTTGCAAACGACAGTCTGTAGTCTGATGGCTCAAAACGCCATTTTCACGGGGTTTTGGTATCAGAGAAGAGAGACTGGTGCTCTATTACACCAGATCAGAAGGCACAAGCCTTAAAGAGAATGAGGGGAAAGCATGGTGCCATGGCCGCATGTGATACAGTATTCAAGATAGAACAATAAATGGATAAGCTCAAGCAGGAAAGGACATTATGCATCAAGAGAAAATAAATGGCCTGATGTCCGAGGTTGACACGCTAACCTGTTCTTCCCCACCCCAACCCACAAAGTCCCACCGCAACAGCCTTTGCCTTCCTGTATAGAGTAGTCTTTTTATGAACTTGAGATCTCTTTTTATTCATTGGTAATAAAATTTTTGTTCTCAAAATTATCGACACTTTTGCCTTGGCCGCTCTTTAAAACTATTTCTAATGGTGGTGCATTACTTTTCTCATTCTTTATGTTAATATATATGAATATGCTGACGACAATCTTTTTATCATGGTCACAATATATATTAGAAGTGTTGCAAGAAGAAGACAAAAACAACTCCTTAAAAAGATAAAGTTCAATTTAGCCGGCTGAGATGCGGATAATGTTGCTCTTTTAAGACGATTCGCCCCCCTTCAAATTTTCATCAATGCAACAAGGTTACTGATACGTCACCTCCGGAATACAAAATCCAGCTTTCCTTGTTACTTCACTCGTATTTCTGCACAAACAAAAAAAACAAAAGCTTTACCCGATTTCTTACCAATATGCGCACGTCTTGTGCGCATAAAATTAAAAGAAGAGACAAAAAGAGAAGGGGAAAGTAGGGAATGACCCCCTCTACTTTACACGTTGTGCGTTTTGCCCCCCTCCACTTCAAACTTAAGCACTAAACCCCCCTACAGTTTAAGAAAATGGGCACAGTTAACTGACCGTAACAGTTCTTTGTCAAATGTCTTTTTTATCCTTCCCATATAACCCTTAATTTTTTTCGAGAAGCCTGCCCAGAACCCGTGCGACTCTCTGCCTTCTCCCGTTTCATCTTCTCTCTCAAAATCATAGGCGTCTGTTCATCTCCTTTCTGGCATCTGTTCATCTCCTACCCCTTACGCGTGCCGATCTCCTGAACGAAGAGAGGAGGACTTGGAAATCATCACGAACGAAGAGAGGAGGACTTGGAAATCGTCACGAACGAAGAGAGGAACAACTTGGAAATCGTCGCGATCTACGTATTGGACTAAATCGTTGCAATCTTCAGCTTCTGTGGTGCGATTCTACATAAAAGGTATGTTCTTTCTACATACCCATCATCTAAAAGTAGGTTTTCTACGATCTATATGTCTCTACCCCCAACTTCTTTGGTTTACCCGATTCTGAAAGTTTTGGCTTTCAAAAATTGGGGTTTTAGTTAGATCTATAGATTTTAGGGTTGATTTTAGGGCAAAATTAGGGCAAATGATGAACAATTAGGGCAGAACTTCAATTAAGTAGAAAATATTACTTACTAATTATCAATTAGGTTGAAGTTGAAAATATTTTTAAAGGTTTCTTAGACTTCTGAACATGCGGGTGAATGGTATCGCCCAAAACAAGATTTGAGACAGTGGGCGTGCACAGTTTGATGAGTTTGCATAGATGATTACAATTGTGGCACCTGCTGGAAGTGCTGGAGGAGAAAGGGGTGGTTGAAGTTTGGTTCCTTGAATTATCAACACATGCTGCCATAGCTTCTGGAAATCAAAACACAGTTTTTATGGTTATGGTTGTAATGAGTATGAGGATGGTTTATATAGATGAACTACACATGTTAATTATGGTCAAATGGACTACACAACATAAAATTTTGGGGAATGGATAACAAAAAGAAGCATAGTCTGCCATTAGCATTAAAACTGTCTGCCACATATATAACATAATTGAAATGGAAATTGCATCTTGGTTAGCAATTCATTAGCATCTTGGTTAGCCCAGATCAGGCTACTTACTTGTTAGCACTTCATTAGCATTTTGGTTAAAACTTACTCACTTTTTAAGTTTCATAATTGATGACAATAGTAAAATGATAGGGAGTTTAACATCCTGACTAGTTTTTTAATAGACAGAAAGACTACAAGGATGGGAGGTATTCTCAGGTTGTTTCAAATGCACTGGACATAAAGCTGATAGATGACCTTGAGCAGTTGAAGAAGATTAGGTACGTTTTCAACCAACTTTTTGTAATTTCAGCTTATCTTGTCAAGTTGTTCATCATATGCTATGCAATTGGCACTCATGAACTTGATGATTCTATGACACGTGACACATTAGCTGATGTTGTATATCTCACAGAATTTTTGCAAGAAGCTAACCATTTTTAGCAATCAAAGTTGCGGCACCTAAAGTACGAACCTTGTTTACACTCAACACAGTTAGAAGTCTGAGACCCATTAAATAAAAAGGGATTTCACTAGAGAAGGGCCATTGTTTGAAAGGAGAAAGCTTCTTAGCAAATTTTTAATCCCTATAAAATATAAAATGTTTCACTAACCTAATGCACACCCCTCAAAAGATTGCTTCTGGTTAAAATGCAAGAGTCAAAGTTAAACACACTTCTACAAGTTTTCTTTGCATGAGTATGGCACATACCAAGACTTTGTACAGCATGGAGGCCTTTGCCTTGTAAGTTGGTTTATTTTGAGCAAATGTGAGACTTAAAACATACCCTTAATGCTTCTTGTAGTAGTGTGACATTTGAAATGTGAGACTAAACTGGATATTTTACATAGTTGTTCTACATGGAGGCCTTTTCATTATTTCAGTTTACTTGCTTTTTCTTGTTAGCACTTCACTAGCATCTTAGGCAGTAACTTACTCACTTTCTAAGTTTCATAATATCTCTTTTGAGTTGTTGTCAAACTGCAACTCTTTTTTTTCAATATGTAACAAACAAGGGACTTTTCATTATTTCAGTTAACTTGCTCATTTAGGCCACATATATAACATACAAAAGACCTGCATCTTGGTTAGCACTTCATTAGCATTAGCATCTTGGTTAGCCCAAATCAGGCTACTTACTTGTTGGCACTTCATTAGCATCTTAGGCAGTAACTTACTCACTTTGTAAGTTTCATATTATCTCATTTGAGTTGTTGTCAAACTACAACTCTTTTTTTTCAATATGTAACAGGTTGCAATCTGTTGAGACATCAAGAGGACAAGTTTTACTTGAAGCTACTTTGAGAAGGCAACAAAGGATGAAGGCTGCTGATAAAAGGAGACAGATGGATTCAATTGCAACGCAAACAGCTGTTGGAGGGAAGAATGGTCATGTTGGCAAGTAATTGGATGATGAAGATGGCATGTACTGTACTTTAGATATTTTTATGGTTTACTTGTTGGAATTGTTGGAAACTTGTTAGATTTGGAAACTGTTGTTGGAAACTTTGGGTACTTTTTACTTTAGATTTTGATATGGTTTACTTGTTAGATGTTTGTATAGATTTCTGATGACTTTGGTGTGAATGTACTGTACTTGTTGGAAATTGCATTTGGTTGGTGGTTTTTATGGTGATGTTTCAAACAGGTGCTTTCACACGTTTTAATGTGATGTTTCAAATAGTTACATTCACAGGTTTTTATGGTTGGTGGTTTTTATGGTATTAGTGGTTGATGTTTCAAACAGTTACTTCCAAAGTTTTGAACAGTGAATGAGGTTTTCACCGGAGCTAGACACCACAGTGGCAGAGCAGCATGTTGATTCCTCGCTCTTGCATGGACCTGTGATCCATTATGGCATGGAGATGTGGGTAGAGAACCAAAATGTAGTTGGGATGTTGGTAGAGGAAGAAATGAGGCTGCTAGAAGGTTGGTAGTGAAAGAAATGAGGGTAAGGGATGAAATTTTGTGTTATAAAGAGAGTATGAGGGCATTTTGGTCTTAAAAAAACACCTTTGGGGCGCCAATTCTTTCCCTCCAAAAAACGCAGCTAAATTGGATGATTTCCGTTAACTGTGCCCATTTTCTTAAACTGTAGGGGGTTTAGTGCTTAAGTTTGAAGTGGAGGGGGGCAAAACGCACAACGTGTAAAGTAGAGGGGGTCATTCCCTACTTTCCCCAAAAGAGAAAGCCTGAGTTCTGTGCGGAAAAAATGGGAGAAATGAGTCCTTTAAGGTTTGATGAAAAAATAGCTGCAAAAATCTGTTACAAAATATAAATTAAGAAAAATTTCAAAATAAAATGATGTAATAAAAATATGATTGTTGGGTAGCCCAACAACTATATTTTATAGTATAAATAGCATGCTAGAGAGGCCAGAAAACTGACACAGTGCATTCGTATCTCCCCGACTCATCCTTCCCTCTTAGCGCATGTGAATCTAAGATTCAAGCACATATTATTAAGAGGCCGACGAGTATTCTCTTATATACTCCTTAAAGTTCCTTTCAAGGATCAACGTGGAACAAGCATTTTTCAAGGGCTTAAGTATATAAGGAAATCTTATCTTTTCACTTACAAACAATATGAGACTAAAGCATGTAAAGGTTCTTCTCAAAACTCCAAATCATTCTTGTATAAAAACGGAATTTTTTGTTGAAATGCTCCAACAATCCCCCACTTATTGAAAAAAAAAAATCAACAACCTAGATAGTGGCAAAGGTGAGAATCTCATCTCATGCATTGTGAAAATGGCTCTGCCTTGAAACCTTCACTTTGTGTTTCAGTCTCTCTCTATTGGAGCCAAAGTGGACTCAGCGTCTAAACGTGGCTACTTGAGGATACGTCGAAGAACAACACACGCATGAGACTCAATGTATTCTATACCAAGCTTCATAAGCCAACACGTTATTACCATGTACTTTATCCCAACTTTCATGACTACTATAGAGAATTAGCTCGATTCTCATGAGAAGCGGCCCACTTCCACGCTTATATAGGAATGTCTATCAAGGATGTTCTCTTAACTAGTACATCCCATAAGTGTGAGCTATATAACTCATTAAGAGATTACAGAAAATATCAACCTCCAATATCATCACAAGAAATATGTACTTACACCATAGAGAGGGACATTGTCATAAGACAAGAATAATACATGTATAGAACCAATTACTACATAATTCGTTGGTCTTCTTACCTAATTCTTAGGATCTCCAGTCCTTAGGAGGTTCTATCCTTATAGGTGCGGCTTTGCTAAGTGTCACCATGCACTGCCTGTGCAGCTTTGCTTATCTAATAGTTACCCAGTGCTCATGTTTTATATCATCTGAATCTAATGCATTTGCATCATTCATTGTGTACCTGAAATTGGTTTTATTGATATCTGATTTAAGGGATTTAGTTAAATCTCTTCCCTTATTATCATTGAAATAAATTTGTAAATCGTTTCGCAATTTAGACTTAAGTCCCATCTCCCTCGATTTATACTAGATCTTTTCCCTAGATAGAGATTTTGTAAGTGAGTCAACGATATTATCACCTGATCTCACGTTCAATATTGATTGCAGCTTTGCTAAGGTAAGATCTCACAGTACTGTGTTTTCTTCTCCCAGATCTGGATATGCCATTAGAGTACTTGTTTAGGATTCCGCCAATTCTTATAGTGTTGTCACAATGTATGAAGATAGGAGGCATTATTTTTTCCCATATAGGCATCTCAAATAGTAAATCATGTAGCCAACCTGCTTCTTCACTTACCAAAGCCCTCAAGAACAGTTGGTTGCCTTTGATACATAAAACAATAGTTAATAGCTCTTTTAAAATAACTCATAATACAATACATGGTATTCAAATGTTCAAGATTAGGTTTACTTGTAAATCTACTAAGAACACCAGCACAAAATGCAATATCAAGCCTTTTGCAATCAGTGGCATATCTAAAACTACCGATTATATACGCATATTCTTTTTTATTCACAACATCGGCATCAGGCTCAGTAGGAGATAAACGAATTTAAGGATTAAAAGGACTGCATGTAGTTTTGCAATAAAAATATTTGTATTTCCTCAAAATTTTCTCCACATAATGAGCTTGATCAAGAATTATGTCATCACGAGTTCTAGTAATTTTTATGCCTAGAATAACATTTGCTTCACTCAAATCTTTCATTTCAAAGTTCTTTCTAAACAAAGATTTGGTAAATTTAATTATTTTCATGCTAGTGTTGAAAATTAAAAGATCATCCACATATAAGCAAATGATAACATACTCATACTTTTAGATTTATAGTAAATGCATTATTACTTTCATTTGCTCTAAAATCATTAGCTAGATTGATCAAATTTGTCATATCATTGCTTAGGAGCCTGTTTCAACCCATATAGGGATTTAGTCAACTTACACACCTTGCTCTCATGCCCTAGTTGTACGTAACAACCTGTTGGAAGATATATATATATATATATATATATATATATATATATATATATATATATATATATATATATCTTCTAATTCTCTATTTAGGAAGGCAGTTTTAACATTCATTTGGTGAATCTCTAAATTATGAATTTTGCGATAGCAATTAAAAGCCTAATGGAGTTAGTCTAGTGACCTGCGGGAAGGTATCAAAAAAATCGATGTCCTCTCGTTGTTTGGACCCCTTTGCAACTAACCTTGCTTTAAACTTATCAACTGTACCATTAGGTTGAGCTTTTTCCTTAGTACCCATTTATAACTTGGAGGTAAATCAACTAACTTCGACGTCCTATTAGCCATTAGAGACTCTATTTCATCAAGTGTGGCTTCTCTCCATCAGAGTATGGTGAGGATAAGGCTTCTCCTAGGGTAATAAGACTTCTCTCAACATTATATACAAGGTAGTTAGGGCCAAAGTCTTTTTCTACCTTTGCACTTTGCTCCTTCTTCTTTATAGGTCTTCTATGTTATAAGGCTGTGGGAGTTTGCCTGCTGACTAGGTTGGTATGATTCTATAGCTTCGGTTTTCTCACCCCTACTATCTTTGGATTTGAAACCTTAAGTTTTCCCTTCCTATTTTTCAAACCCTCTCTTGACAGCAGCCATCACCTCCCACCCACATTGTCACACAACACGATGTTAGCTGGCGCCAATACCACCCCCAATGGATCCCAACTCAACCTATCTCACAGCTGTTCAGCACCAGTGACTAACCAATAGCCACCGCAGTCGACCAACCACCATAATCGTGTCCATGACCCACCATCATCCCTGTAGCCAACCACCACCATAGACGCCACTTTCCCCCACCATCACAACTTTCTCGTGGTCGAGGGAAAATCTGGTAAAAAGTACCATTTGCTACATAATGTAGTGGACGGCGAGAAAGTTTAAAAAAAAGGTTAGATCTGCAACTTAAAAAGTTAGTGCCTAGGGTACATGCCAATGTCTTGCTCGAGCACCAGACAGAGCGAGCAAAATTATATTGGTTCAAAGTTAAATTATGAGAACAAACAATGTAAGTTGCAGATAAAATTGAAATAAATTTTAGAAATATAAGTAGTGTACTTTAAGAAGGATGTTTATGTGAAGGCTTATGGTGAAATAATTCACTCTGTGCCACCACTAAGAAAACTCCCGGAAAGACGAAGACGAAAATATGAAGGATGTAGACGAAGCACCAAGTCAAAATAAGTCAAGCAGGGGGGGGGGGGGGGGGAAGGGCAATCACGTTCTTTCTCATAGAACTTTTACACCATGTCCAATTCGTCCGGTCAGATGGATCAACTGAAGTAAGTGATGTAAACCGCTAAACTGTATCCTTGGCTATGATTTATTCTTAAATTCAAAGACATAAATGTTATTATCCCCTGAAATTTTCACTGCCTTTGGAGGAGATGCCTCGTATTTGTACTTCCATCTTACATATGAAAGAAGCATTTGAGTTTATGATGCTGTTTCTTCATCAAAAAGGAGATCGCATTAACACTAATAAATTGGAGACAGTGTTGTAGCTTATCCACTTAGAGAATGTATCTTTTAAAGACCTTGTTGGCAAGTTACATATATATATATATAGAGAATAGAATGGATGGCATCGGCCAAAGCATCATATGGGATAGCACTTGGGCATCCAACCTTTAAAGCATAACAACTAGGAGCTAGGTGTATAATATAATATCCACCCAATATACCCCCCCCCCCCCCCCCATCAAGCAAGCCATCCGTGCACTTCTTTCTCATGCAAAACAATGTAATCCACTCGACTCTCCCCATTGTCGACTTCTTTTACCTTTCGGAGTTTTATATTGAGGAGTGGAAAGTCACGATCCATGCTCTATTTTTCTTGTTCACTCCTATGATTAATCCCTTTCGAGAGATGTCCGCGCGAAAGGTGAATGTCATACGCTTTCAATATGGAATGTAATAGTGGGATGTAGATAAGGATCGTTCTAACAACTTTTAGTAAACAATTTTGTTAAAATTTGAAATGATAATTTTCTGTCGTTAAAAATATGTTTTGCAGTATTTTTTAACTGCAACTAAAATGTTGTACAGTAGAAGATCCCCGTCTAATAAGCGACATTATTCTAAGAACTTTATTGAATATAGGCAACGTTTTTCTAAGAGCTTTATTAGTTATAATGGACATGACAATTATCCGCTCACCAATGAATTAGCGTGCACAAAAATGCACCAGATAGTGGCTCCGTTTGGTATCTTATTTTTTCAGTTTTGTAAACTGGAAAAAATAAACGCGTTTGGCACACAGTTTTTTTTTTTTAAATTTTAAAAATTAAATTTTAAAATAGGATTGTTTTTAGAAACTCCAAAAAGGAGTTTTCGATTTTAGTTTTTATTTTGAGACTACTACCATCACCACCCTCCCACTGCCGGCAGCAACCGCCCACCGGCCGGCAGCCACCAGCCACCGCCGGCAACCGGCAGCAACTGCCGGTGGCAGGCCACCACCACCATCGGCCACCGCCACTGCAAATCACTATCAAATAAAAAATTCAAAAGAAAAAACTCAAAATAAAAACTGGGTGATCAAACACCCATTTATTTTTGTAAAAAAATTAAACTTGTTTTTATTTTTATTTTTTTGAAACAGAAAATTAAAACTGAAAGTGTTACCAAACACTTTTGAAGTATCTTTATAGTACTCCCATTTTATCGATCTCTCTAACGACTCTTCTTTGCACTTTATTAGTGCAGCCTTGGAGTCTATCACAACCCCACTTTTAGTAGTACAAAAAAAAAAAGGTAATTTATTGTATTGTGAGTTCTTCTGACTAGGCATTTTTGTTCTATGGACAAAACTTTATTGAGATTTATTTATGGCTCTTTATAGTAAAGAGGATTCACGTGGGATTCCTTCAGATATTGGGATCCACAAGTTCCCTTCAGTGCTCTGCTGAGTTGATCGATTTGTCAATTGACCCGGTTGTTTGGCATTATGATCAAGTTTATCAGATTCCATAACTGAGTAATCACCCTATTTTTAGTGATTTGTACGTTCTTCAAGCAATACGGCGACATTGGAGCGAGAAAAGTCCTTTTGGTAGCACTGTTTTTTATTTTATTTTATTTTATTTTTGCAACCAGAAAAAGTATGATTTTATTGAAAGATTGTCAAAAAAAAAAAAGGAGTTAATATCCTCTAAGTAGGACGTAAACCATTCCACTATCTAGGATAATGACATCATGTTGAGTTCTCTCAAGTATAGTACAAAATTATGTTGTATTCAAGTCACTAGTGCACCTCCTCGTCTCAATAAACTCCCTGATTATCAAATGATTGAAAAAGCCACCACTGAAATCAACAATCGACGACATAATTTTCTTCTTATACTCCTCACCTTGGCTACCAAATGAGACTAACCATCTCTAAGGGTTCGATTGGCAAACAGAATTGAAATTGGAATTGAGAATTGTAATTCAATTCTAATTCCCATGAAATTGGAATTGAGTAGAATTTATAATTCCATTGATTGGTTAGCATAAAAATGATATCAAGATTTGAAATTGCTAAAGTTAAAAAATAAGAGGTAAATATGTAAAACAAGAGAGTTATATTTTTCTTATCAAATCATACCCAACAACACTGCCCGCCCCGCCCCGCCCCCCACCCTATAGAACAAAAGAAAAAGAAAAGGAAAAAAAGTACACACGCGATGACTTAAGTACAAAATGTAAAAATACAACTAATTGATAAGAAAACTTGAATTTGCAACCTAGCAACTGTTTATTAAAATTTTAATGCTATGCTAGTACTTGACAACAACATTATATTTTCAAAAATAAAATATACTTAGACTAAACAAAATGAAGTGGCTCTTAAACGTAACAAGCGATTAACAAGTTAGATCTCTATCAGTAAATAAGATAATAGCTCCTAAAAAAATAAGCTTGAAAATAATTCAAAGTTCATAAATTCTTTGTAGGCTACATATCTTAAGTCTTATGAGTGCTGATTTGCATCATTAACCATGGCTTCCTCAAGTGAAACGGAAGGGACATAAATGACTCAAACTTCCTCGCGTTGCCAGTCAGCACATCATAAGCTTTGAGCAACTCAACCTGATCCAAATCTGGCACCTCTGCTAACTTCTCATAAATGAAATCCACACTTGCAATTGTAGCTTCAGATGCACATACCTTATCGATGGCACTAGCCATTGAAGTAACAGCTGTAGCAAGTGCATCACTAGTCCGACTTTTCTTTCTCGATGGTTGTAACTTAGTTGTAGAGGTTACCTTTTGATGATTCGTGTTATCAAGATCTTCACTAGTCTCCTCTACATTGGAATAAGATAACAGCTCATGGTAACCTTCAACACCAGTCTCAGCTCCTTCCCCTGTTACTCGATCTTGTCCACATATAGCTGATAAATCTTCTCAAGTTTCAATTACCTTTCTTCTATATGGCTTTGCATCGGGATGATCCTACAAAAAGTAAATATAAAGCTATATAAGTAGCGCCAATTGTTTAAAAAAAAGAGAGATTAATATACTTTTTACCTGAACATAAGCATTCCAAGCAGCTTCACTATAAACGCTAATCGTATTGGAATAGCAATCCCACGAAAAGTCACTTTGGGTCAACAACTTAGACACTACCTCATAATGCTTGTCCCATGTTTTTAGATGACCAACAATATTCTCTTTTGTAACTTTTACGTTACATTGATCACTTATCATCAATCACAGCATTGTACGCACTTGGTTTCCATCTATTAGGAACTTTGTTCCCAATATTAAGTTGATCAAGTAAGACAGCATTAAGAACGCGGTCCATTTCCACAGTCCATCTAAGTTATGATTTTGTCTTCAAATCACCAACATTCTTTCTTTTATTAGAAAGACTAACTTGCGAGGCATTGCTATCGGTACTCATCCTATTTACAAACACAAAAATTAATAAGAAGAAGAACTATTTCAATTAGAATATTAAGAAAAAGAGCAATAAGAAAATAGTAAATGGAGATAGACCACAATATTTCAGTATTTACAAACTCCTCACATGCACATTTCAGTATTTCACTCCATATTCCTCGCAGAAGTTCTAAAGACAGAGAACTTCTACTAAAGCATAGCTGTCACCCCGTCGCTCCCCTTCCCTCCTGAAGCTACCTCGAATATATATAAAAAAAAAAGAGAGGGGGTGGGGAGGGGGGGCTGAAACCAACGCCTTTCGCAATTGAAATAGTGCAGGAGTTTTATGTGTAATCCTGCTCCCAACAAATACCTCAAGCATATGTTGGAACAGCAAAATTCAGTTAGCTCAAACTAAGACAAAGTGTAAAAAACCATCCAGCTTCTTCCAGGAGATTCATATAGACTAGGTGTTACGCATGTAAAGTACAGCAGCTAATCTCTTTTTATTCTCCCATACAACGGCTATTACGTTAGAATGCTTTTTACAAGTAACGGTTTTTAATGTAAAACACAAAACAAAGGCGTGACCCTGGTACATGAAGAGTACCTATCTACGTACACCAAAAACTATACAAAAACTCATCCACATCGAAATTTTAGGGTGGAGAATATGAACGCACAGAATCATAAAGAACCTGCAAAGTAGATGCTGAATATGCTTTGCAGCTAAAATTGGTACTTCACCTCGTGTGACCTTGTTCAGATATATGTAGACTATGGACGATGGAGAAATGTGCAAAGCTTTCACTTTTTCCTTATATCTGGAACTTCAAAAAATATGCAGCAACTTACTACACCATAGGAGGCTGATCTAGAGAATTCAACAAGTCAAGCTAGACTAGAATACAATACTTAATTACAGCTATGATAAAAAGATAAAAATGTCTGAATTACTATGGGTTGATGCCTACAAAAGTCTTAGCACCATGCACAAGCACAACAAAAGAAATACATTCCACTAAACTGAAGGCAAACAAAGACGAAAATAATATAGGTCAAAAAGCATATTGTTTCAACATCGATGGGATCCATCTTCTTAAGTTTTTGCAAGTGGCCAGTAGTGTTTGGGTTGAAAACACTGCCAATGAAGCTGTATACTTCAGCAAAGTCAGGCAGAACACCAAAAAAAGAAGGCAACAAAGCTAGTAATGTTATGACAAAAATAAGTGAGACAATTTTTTAGAAAACTAATATATAACTCACAAAATCTATTTTCTTATGCAACCCGGAAAAAATCATAAATTTATATAAAGCAAGAAGCCCACGTAGACTATTTTCTTATGCAACGGGCATATAGACTACCTCAGCACCATATTTGTACTTATCCTTAACAAAAGATGTAAGCCTAGAATTCCACACACAGAAAGAAGGATGAATCTAAGCTAATCATAGAAGCAAAATAGAAGATTAATCAAGCAAATAATAATGAAGATTTCCATCCAAAAGTACAACAGTTTTCTGTCTATGGGTGCATGCATGATTATTAGAATGGCGATGAGCCAACAACAACGAGAGAAGAGCATCTTTTGAAGTACTTGAGTATCTATATGTTTGACAGAGTTAGCCACATTTTCGTACTTAGGCAAATTGAAGATGTATTTCACTACATCTTCAGAAATACTTCAGCGTATACTGGCATCTCCCCATATCAAAGTCTGTCTATTATAATCCCACCACATGCCACATAACATGCAAGGCCGCTTTCTAGATTTATAAGGAAAAAATGCTTGGCTGCAAGTAAAAATATACTTAATCGCTTCTATTGACCTTTCAAAGATCGCTAACAAAGCCCAGACCATCTTCTGTCAACTGTACAGAATTCAACCCCACAATAATGACGAAAGTGGACAGGGTGGGGACGGAGGGAGGATAAATGTACAAACTACTACTCGATCCATTAGTATCTCAACCCCAAAAGCTTCTGCTTCACATACCTAAATTGCTTGTTAAAAGTCATGCATCCTGAACATGAAAAAGATAAAGCTGGAGATAAAACCCAAAACCCTTAAGGTGTAAAGACTTCATATTGGAGTAATACATGGATTTCGTAGTTTTAGATTTTGGATGCATGCTCATAACATGACCAAGTATATAACTCGTAATATAGTTAGTTTTGTTAAGGGCTTTGTTGTTAACAGCTGTAAGTGGGTCAGAATATGCTTACAGCTGCTGCCGAACCAAAACTGTGTTCGATCAATTCAATGAAATTGTGTTTAAAGACGAATTGCAGTTATAGCAGAAAAATCTCAGAGATATCACCATAATCTCAGCCGTTCAACGAAGGGAACGCCACTTTAGGGTGTGTTTGATAAAACTGAAATTTAAGTACTGAAAACTTAAGTGCTGAATTTGTACAACTGAAAATTTTAAGTTACTGAATTTTAAGCACTGAAAAAAATTTGGTCTTGACTGCAATTTAAGTGCTAAAGTAGTTTATTCTGTTTGATAAAAAAAACAACTGAAATCTAAAAACTGTTTAGTTTGACACTAATACCCTTTTGCTCTACTTTTTGAAACTTTATAAACTTCGTTATATTATTGCACATCCCACGTATTATTATATCAATTATGGATATTTCAAATCCAATTTGCATGCGTAACATTAAAACATAAAAGAAAATTCAAATTAGTCACACGATAAGAATTAATAATGTAGATAGTTAAAAGTCATATTATTACATATATGAACTACAACCTCAAATTAAACAATTGAGTTGCAATCTGCTCCCGCAAGTTCACCATAAAGTTTTGATCAGCTTGTCGTGCTTCCGCTCCCATATCTACGGCATTTTCGTGTTGGTGAGCCGTATCTTCAAGAATATCTCCGTTGTCAAATCGCTCAAAAAGATAATCTGTGATAATCGTTTTCGAAGGAAATTATGTACCGTTGCACATGCAATAACAATATTCCTTTGTACTTGAAAAGGATATGGTGGCATCCTCTTCAATATTGGGAAATGAGCCTTAAGGACTCCAAATGAACGCGCAATGACATTTCTCAGTCTAGCGTGTGCATGGTTAAATCGTTCCTCCTTTGTTCTTGCACGATGACCCTGTGCAAAATCCACCAACCAATAACGCACATTCCGATAAGGTGCCATAAATCTATGAGTATGTGTATATGCAGCGTCACATAAATAGTACTTATCTTCAATAAATTATTTATTTCAACAATTTAGTACTTGTTTTCAATTGAATCTCAATACTATATAAGGCACCATATTTCAATACCTGGGGGCGAAATAGAAAATGATTAGCAGGTTCCCGCATAGTTTCTGTTAACACCCTTGAGTCATGTGCCACTCCTTCCCAACCAGCCCATATAAAAGTGAAAACCAAATTAAAGTCGCATATGGCTAGAACATTTTGGTAACATTCTCCCCTTCCTCTTCCTCTATATCGTACTTACTGATCAGGGGGTACGACAGCATGAATAAGTGTACCATCTAATGCACCCACTGAACCCTACAAAAAAGAAAAGAAAAGAACACAACCACATAATTTACAAGTGGATACTAAATTACGCCTATAAGCATTTTCGTGTAACAAAATCTAACTTTGTATTTATACCTGAAACACGTGTCTGAGCCGACGATGGTGCCGAATCTGATTGGCATTAGGATTATATGTGGTAGGAACAATCATTTCCTTTGAAAATTGTAGCGTCGCCGATAACACCTCTTGAAAATATCTACGCACGGTATGTGTTGAATGGTTGAATCTTCTTTTGACAAAACGGGTTCTTGTGTTATGGCTCAAAATTACCAAGAACATTGCCATCTTCTCCTATGGAAACATAACGACTATCCTTTAGCCACCCTCGAGTGCGAAAATGGTCACAAATATTCAAAAACGCTTGTTTGGGCATCCGCAAAATCTCTTGAGAATGAGCAAGATTTCCATTTATTATCTCGTCCAAGTATCCAGCTCCACTAAGTGAAGAATTTGTATCTGGCCTTCTCTTAAAACGTCTTTGTTTCAAAATTTTCATTATGAGAATGGTTGCAACAACTCTTAGGGCATCCTTTTGATTCGTAGTCACCATTTTGTTCTATGTATTTAAGGACAATATAAGTAGACAATAATGTATAGTAGATAATTAGCACAGTAAATGACAAACATGACTATAACGTCACACATCATAAAGCAACATTATCCAACATCGTAAAGAAAATGGCCATTGTAATGACTAAACGACATATAAATGTCAAGAATCACGCTACGAAAAGGACACAAAAAAACAAAAAAAGATAGTTCGTAAACTTCCTACTAGTCCAAAAATCATTCTATGAACGCGTTCCTAATCGAAACACTAAACTAACAAAGGACACTTCACAAAAGTCCTAACCTTTTTCCATTCATTTGTATCCAATTTTTTCTAACTTCTTCTGGTGTTTGACTGAGCATCATCCACTGTTCTCTGTATGCTTTACTTTCACAAAAAATGCTGCATGCAACGATGTATAAGTGGTCAGTCATTTGTAACGTTTGCATCTCATTTAAAATACGGTTGCACTCCTTCATGCCTGGCCCTTCTGATTTCTCCAAAGTTTTAAGAACCGCAACTAATTGGTCATCAAGCTTATCAGATTTGTCCTTCTTATGGCGTTTGACTTTTGAATTCGGTACATCCGTTTCCAAATCAAGTGTAGGAGGCACATCAGAGTCGTCGTCTACAAGTATTTGAGATGATGACCCACCATCAATAGGCAACCCATCCTTTGATGGGCCCCAAGCTTCCTTCCCAGTTGTTCCAATACCGTCAAATAATGCTTTCATCTCATTTGCATACTGTAGTTCAACATATCGAAATTGTTTCGCATCTAGATTTGCCTGTCGTACAACGTGTTTAAAATTTAGTTACACATAAATAATTTTTCATATTTCTATAAATATATCTTAGGGTTAACAAAATTGTACCATTATGTAGTCATCACATTCATCTGGGCTCCAGTTCACAGTGTTTGTCATGGGATCGTAACCATTTCCAGTCTTTTCAATTAATTTCAACCATACACCATATTTTTGTTTCAAATAATTCCACTGGTTTTTTAGTTGTTTTTTATTAAGGACAATACCCTTTTTCTCCTTCATTTTTTTAATTAGAGCATCCCATGACGCCTTCTTCAAACTACCTCCAGATTTTTCACCTTCCGCTACTTCTACAAGGCATGCATCTATGAAAATTTTATATAGTTCTGGATCCTTCCAGTTTGCTCTAGAACCGTCACCAGAAGCCATTCCTATACAAGTATTATAGCATTAGTAGTAGTAGCAATACTAATATGGTTTACAAGAAATATTGCTCATACATTTTTCAAGGGAAAAAATAATCAAAAAATGATACCGCTGTTTTTATACACTTATCATACAATAAACATGGTGCCCAGTCTCTTTCAATAACAAGTATTCAATAATATTTCTTTGAAATTTGTTGCTTTTGTTTGCTAACAACAATAAATATTGTTATTAATGTTGCAGCGTGCATGCATGAAGATTGGGTAGTGAATGTTTTGTTCAAGTACAATGTGACCATATTTTGTTGATGACTGGTCCATAATATGGAAAGTTGTGGATGCAGTCTCCTCTCGCATAATTATGAAAGAGTTTTGTGCTACCACTACTAGTTACATGTCAATGTAAACAGTTTTATCGTGTCTATATGAAGGATCTATTAATTCCTAAAGACAGAAGAATATAGGAGACAACAAAGCTGTCCATTGTCCTACGTACCAAACGCCAAAACCTCTATGACAACTCTGTGTAGACAAAATTCAGTAGCTAAAACAAAGAGCAAATGAAGGAGTCACCATAGGTAGATTGCCTAGCACGTGATGTCAATAGGCCAGTGCAAACCCACTTTAGCCTAATGGGATTGTAGAAGCAAGAGAACTATCCTGAAGCTCCTTAGGTATTTGAGCTCTGTAGTAAGACTCCTAGAAATCCTTGGGCATCACACCTTTAAGAATGATAAAGCTCAAGGAATCACTCCTACATAACCTTATACATCGGAGCTAACATTCTTGAGCATCAACTCAAGAGCAAGATGCGTTGCACCTCCCAAAAACATAAAAGACTAAAATCTCTAAGCATTGGCAATTGGGCAAGAAGAAACTCAATCATCTCCATCGCAAGCCTAATATCCCTGACAGAACACAAAGCGACTATATACACTTAATCATGTATTTTCTCTCTTAGCACAAGCTCTTCACCTTATCAAGTGCTTCAAAACACTAAGAACCAAATCATTAATGGTAGCGCTTTCGCACTTCTTCATCAACTTGAATGCTTTTCATTTTCTAGGTTTTGCAGATGAAGAGGCACATCGAACCGTATGAACAAGTCCACTGAATGGATGGTGGCTTCTTGGAGGGTTTCTTGGTGAGCAGATAATGGCAAAGCTACTATATATGTTCTCATCAATTACCACAGGAGAGATTACAACTCTAGTTCGCAAGTCAAAAGCTGCCAAAAGCTAATATATGTTCTAACTTCTAAGAGGTTTTGATCGCTTTTACATAGATAGATATACATGAGCAACTAAATGGGTAAATGGGTAAAAGCTGCCAACTAAATGGGTAAACGGTCCATGTAACAAACGAATAAATTAAGTGTGCTATGTATAAGCCCACACATTTCTGGCACTGCTTTTTTAATGATTTCGTTTAGCTCAGAGAGTTAACATCTCAATTTGACTCTTTTCATGCATAAGGACCAAATACATTTTGGTTTGGGCCATGGCCGCCCTTGCCAATTCCTTGTGAGAAAGAAGCAATTCTGTGAGGGTGACAGAAAAAAGTCTTGACCCTTTTGTTCCTTCAAATACTAAACTCTAGTTCTGCATCTCTAAGGATTTGCTTTCAGCAATATCATTTTTACTTTAGTTATGATAAGCTCGAAGAATATTGGGAAAATGTCATATGGTGTATGTTATTTGAGGATGATATAGCTTTGGTTGAAGGAACTAGATGCTAAGTTAGAACTACAGAGAAGTATCTCACTAAAGTTAATTGACTAAATTGATCAGAGTGGTTGGTTCATGAAGAAGGCAATTTCAAACTACTGCTTTTTGGAAGAGCTTGATGCATATTCTGAGTTGTAATTTGTGAAAGAACTAATCAAACCCACCACCTCAAATTTAGGGGCCAATTTGCAACCACCACGTTAAGGTCTCAAATTTGGCATCCGGCGCCTTCAATTTTCAAAATCTTTACGTCAAACACCAATCGAGAGGTAAACTCTCTTTCTGCCCATGTGTATTTCTTGTTGTGTATCATGAGTCCCTCGATATACAAGAACATACTATATATGTTCTTATCTTCCGCTGCAAAAAGCTGATATATGTTCTAACTTCTAAGAGGTTTTGATCGCATTTACATAGATAGATATACATGAGCAACTAAATGGGTAAAAAGAAGTTCCTTCTGATCGGATGTCACCATGATTCCAACATGGGACTACCCAACAGTATTCATCCCTTCTAACACCATGATTCCAACATGGGACAACTCATACGAGTATCACACCTCAAAAAATTGCCTCGGGTGCAAGCACACCGACGCAAGATGCAAATCGCACTGCCATATGCAAGGTCGATCCAAACAATATCAGAAAATCGATCCAATATGAAGAGGCAGGAAAATCGATCCAATATGATTGGGAAAAAAAAAGCCCTAATTACATTCACAAATCAAACGACACCCATGTAATGAAACACCATGAAATCACGCACCTTTAGTACCGTGAAAATAGAAGAAGAGGCGGCAAATCAGCAAGGAAGAAGAAGATGATGAAGCGGCAGCGGCACAGCAAAAAGCAGGTGAAGACAGATCGGGAAGAAGAGGAGACAGTTGGGGCAAATATGTCCTTTATTGGCAAAATCTTTTAATCCCAAATCATTGACTGTGTTCAATGATAAGTGATAAGTCATTATGGGTGACTTAAAATATTGGTCTTCAATTAACATATCACTTATTATTTTAAGTGGTAAAAAAAATGCGTTACCAAACGCACTTGTCTTAATGCACGAATCATTTTCTACCCCACCTCCATTCCACAGATATGCCGAAGTGTGTCAAGCACAATCACACTGGGGATCTAGCCCATCACCAATATGAAGGGGCCACAAACTTCGACACGCAACTGGAAGATAGATCGTGTGAACTCAGTAACTTAGTTTCAACTAATCACGCAACTGGAAGATAAACAAACTTAGACAAGGTGGAAGAACCTTGGTTCCTCTATCCAAAATTTAGGAACTTCCAGAATCCTTTTAAAACTCACATTGATTTTTCTAAAAAAAGTACTCAATTCTACTCAAATGTTAGCAAACTAAATTAGCAGTAAATTCAAGTCTCCAGCCTCTGTGGATTCAGTTCTACTTGAGGATGCTCAACTAGACCTTGTCTACTACTTGGACTCACTATGTAAATCCTATCCTACTATTCTGATTTGTCTAGGGCCTAAATCGAGCCCACATGCGATCACACTACCTGCTCCGGTCACCCTACCATCTATGACCCAAAACTCAAAATCAAGATCAATAACGAATTAAGATTCGAAATACACAGATACATACAACAACAAAGACCACGACACTGAAATCGCCGTCCCCGCCGAAAAAAAAGTAGATCGTTGCCAACATCGCTGTGGTCAAAGCAGCAGATCTTGCCGCTGTTAAATAAGTGGAGCGTAGCCACCACCGTATGCACAGTAGATTTCAGCTTCCACGGCGAGGTAGAATCAAGGAGAACGAATAGAAGAACTGCCATGGAGAGGCTGCATCAGAAGAGGAAGGAAGAGTGTCGGGCAGAGGCTTAAGAATTCGAGTGTAGGCCTTAAAGTCTGTTTTTAGTTTTATGGAATTGGGCGTGAATTGTAATTCCAATTCCAAATAAGTCGTCCAATCAGCAGAATTGTAATTTTTAAGGTCCAATTCCGAAATCTACTTCAATTCCAAGACTAATTCCGTGATCCAATCATACCCTAAAGGATAATCGTACCGTACTGAATTGTCTCTTATATCAAAGTAAACATAAACTCCTCAATTTTGCTTGTTCACACTGATCGTAAAACCTTTAAAAATATAGAAAGAAGCTTTTTGTGTGTGCCCACACGAAAAAAGCAGACGTTATGGAATGCAATAGTAAGGATCGTGTCATGTACATCAACTCAGCTGCTACAGTTTTAAATTTTATTGATAAAATTGTACCTAAACAATTTTATCGTTGTTGCTAAAATTTATATCGATAATATTTCTGTTATTAACTTGCATTTAACAATATTTCCTTGTTGCAGTAGAGATGATGTACACTAGACTAGACGATAGTTTTCTAAGAGCTTTATTGAATAGAGGGGACATTTTTCTAAAAGCTTTATTGGATACAGTGGCCATGACATTGTCAACACACCAATGCATTTGCGTGCACAAAAATGTACCAGATTTACACTCCCATTTTATCTCTCTCAAGCTACTCTTGTTTGCACTTTACTACTGCAGCCTTGAAGTCCGTCACAGCCCCACTTTTAGTCAAAACGAAAGGTGATTACCAGTGTTTTGGGTTCTTCTGATCTGACTAGTCATTTCTGTTGAATGGACAAAACTTTATTGAGATTTATGGCTCTTTATGCATAGAGGATTCACCTAGGATTCGTTCAGATACTGGGATCCACAAATTCCCTTTAGTGCTCTGCTGAGTTGATCGATTTGTCAACTCACCCGGTTGTTTGGCACTATGATCAAGTTTCTCAGATTTAATAAGTGAGTAATGACCATGTTACTAGTAATTTGTTGAAGGATAGCTAGAAGAAATGAATATCCTCGGAGGAGGACATAAACCATTCGACTATGAAAGATAATCACATCGTGCCGAGTTATAGTACAAAAATCATGTTGAATTCAAATCATCAGTGTACGTACCTCAATAAACTCCTTGATTACGAAATGAGTAGAAAAAAGTACATGATAATCAAAATCGACGTAATGATTTCCTTCTCGTGCTCTTCACGTTGGCTACCAAACGAGAGTAATTAACCTACCTCTCCGATATCAACGTAAACATAATTTTTTCTTAGTACGAAATCACGCTGAATTCAGATCATAATTCCCTCTAAAATAAGTTGTACACATATAGCATGTGTAACATGTGTATACGTACGCGTAAGACGATATTCCAAATAACTTGACCGTGTTACATGGTTCACCTCAGATTCCCACTTTGATTGAACACCTCCATTCGTATTCTAATCCCCACCCTGAAAAAATATACCAAAATGTGAAGTAGGGTAGGCCCCTACCTACGTGTCTGCACTATTTTTTTTTTATTTTTTTCTCCTTAGCCCCTGTCCTTGTTGTTTCCGTCTCTCGTACTAAGAACAAAGTAAATACACAACCCCCCATTATAAGTATCCCCAACCATTGCCCTTGTCTCACCTCTGTTTTTCTTCTTTTGCAACCTCACTTCTCCTTGCCTTTGATCCAAAGGAAGAACATGAAGAAGATCCGGATGGATCACATGGCGTCCATGTACGACGGTTCGTTGTGGGATAAGAGACTGATGGGACTGCAAGTGCCCCGAAGGAAGGGGTGAGCTGAAGGAATGTGATCTAGGCAAGTCTGATTCTTGGCTTTCTTCTTAGCTAGGTCTTTCAATTCCATCTTGGTTTCCCCTCCGCCGGCGTGGCTGCCGAGAGAGCGGTGGAATGTAACGTCGGGTTTTGGAATCTCTACCCCTTTCCCTTGTCGTTGTTGGATTCCCCAAGTTTTTTGTTGTTTCTTTAGGTTTCACTGCAACCATCCAAACCTTTCCCTTCTATCTCTCTAGAGCTTTTCTTTTTTTGTTCCTTTTCCTGTTGTGTTTGCTTCATTCTAAGAGAGACGATCAATGTAACACTCGAATAGTTCTTCATTCAAGGTTTGGAACTCATTGAGCTTCAGAAAATAAATTGCTGGCTGATTGAATAATGTTTGTGGTTTATAGTTTCTGCTGTGCTGCCTCATACGTGGTTTTCACTGAATTGCTATACCATTTGTCATGCTTTGAAGAGAGAGTGGAAGGACACGAGTTGGTTGAATCTGTCGGCATGTACCAACCATAAATGGCTGAAACCGGCTTGGTCATCATGAGCAGATGAGGCATGTACCAGTTACAGACTATGTTCCCAAATTCTTGGCATATTACCATTTCTCGCAGTGCAGATATACAAACTAGCATCTATTCAGTCTTTTTCCTTTTGTAGCATTTTGGTAAAGTGGAAACTCCGTAATCTCAAGATTGTTCATATTGATGATTTCCCATAAGACTATGATTTATGTTACATCAGAACCCCCAAGTTTAGTTTCCCCTATCCCAGTAATTGGGCATAAGCGTGGCAATTTTCTACTACTACTTTGATCATTGCAAGAAGCTACAACTCTTACGTGAGAAACATAAGTGATCGCTAAATATGATTAACAACAGCAGTCAGGTAACCTTCTTATGCGAGAAAGATAAATGATCGCTAAATATGATTAGCAACAACAGTCACGTAACCTTTAAAAGTGCTGATAAGTCTTGTTGTTGAAGGTGATAACAGAATTGCCACGGACGTTTATTTGTCACCCAACGGCCGGTTCTAATTTCAACCTTCCCATATGCAATTATCTAGAGTTACGTGCCTTGTAGAACTTTTGGCTTCGCTCTTTAACCTTCCCCCTCAAATTGTACGAGTAACAGTGAAAAATCTCGTCACATTTTTCTTAATAACGTTCAATAAAAGATCGCCAGCCAAGTAAAAATGCAAAAATCTGTCACTATACACACACACACAGACACAGGGGGGGGGGGGGGGGGAGGCGGGGAACTTCACCACATCTTAGGAGGATTCACAGTAGAGACGGTGGCCGCCTCAACTGCAAAAAGTGGAATCTTTAGCCAACCTTTTTGGCCCTCTAGTTGGTTTATGTAAACTAAAAGTAGCTGTCATTGGCCACAAAGGATAAGGACGATTTATCATTTGCTCCTCAGTCTGCCCATTAATCATCTCTCCTGCCTTTTTGTTTTCACATGCCACAAAGCTTCTCGCATATACAACTACTAAAATAGAAAAGAGATCATAGATTAGATTTGCTTGTCCACATCTCTCACTGTCTAGTGGGAAAGGACGAGCAACTGCATACAAATCCAAGAAACGTTAGTCAATCAACTATAACGTTTTCCTATTGGTTTGTGACTCACCAGCGACTCACCCGCCAGCTCAAATTATTAGATTAGTTAATGCTGAATTAGTTCAAATACCTACATCTATCTATTCTTCCTAGTGACCCACGTACAGTCGTTACGCCTTCTGCATGTCTCTGACCCTTGAAAGATCTCCTCGTTGACCACTTCTTGAGGGTCATCATCCAAGAATGTTTGTCTTCCATCCGCTAGAAAAGGTGACTCTAGCAAAATGCTCGTATAATTGAACGACCAGTAAACTAAAAAGAGAAGGCTGTTGCAATAGTATTTTTGAGGAAATAAAATTTAGGATACAAGAAAGGCCGACCCTGTCCAAAGGCTTAGAAGAAACTGGCTGCTAAAGCCATATGTAACAAGTGTTGATGTTACACGACGTCTTTTCTGTCACCGCCCGACCAAATCCTGAGCCTGATAATTTGGCATACATTATTCTTGTCACCCGGCACACCAAATGTGAAATCACATGTCGTTGCCCCTTGTTGGAATTTCATAAATCTTCCCCAAGGGCAGCTTGGTGAGAAAACATGTTTCAACGTGGGAAATGTATTGGTTGTGTTACTCAAATTAAGAGCTACACACACCCTAGGGCTACACCTGAGGGCACCAAAAGAACCAAAACAAGCTACCGGCACAAGATGTGCTAGAGCTGGGAACAAGAGCACAAAGAGAGCAACTATACAGCCTATATGTAACTTAAGCTTAGCCAACTACGCGACGAAAGGCGCGCTAGAAGCTGAAATGAACATGAAAACTTCCTGGAGCTGAAACACATGACAAGATTCTGACTGAGAAACCTACCAAAGAGAAGAATACAGAAGACACAAGAGGGTAAAATTATGTTTGCAGTGTCTCAATCGAATCAGACACACTCCAATGGAAGATCCGTGAGTCTCGATGATGGAGGCGGCAATGGAGATAATTGACAATTGCAAGACATTACAAGGATGATAAGAACAAAAGTCAGAGAGCATCGACTAGGTTTTCCAATATGAAAGAATAAATTGTAATCCACACCATGTGCTCAGATATATCAAGAACATATAATCCAGGAACACAGAGAGCTCAAACGAATAAAAAGGGAGCAATTATCATTACTGTCACAAAAAATCCAAATGGTGATTGAATTCGTATGTATGTACTTTTCATCTTATGCTGTTCTCTTTCAACACCACTGTGACTAGGCGTATATCAGTTGCCATTCCAGACATAGAATACGTGGATGCCCCTTCTTTGGGATCATTACCTGAAACATTGTTATTGGAACACCAATCAGTATACATACAACACCTAAAACTAATTTGACAGTAAGTTGAAAGAACCCACTTAGAGGCAGCCGCAAGAATGCCATTTACATCTCTGAATAGAAGAACCTGTAGAGGGAAAAAAAAACAAAGGGAAGCGAAAAGCTGATCTGTGGCCCGTAATAAAATCAGCCACCAAGTTGCATCTCTATTCTATGTATATGAAAATCATCTGTCCTGACTAACATGACGAGTATGCGGGGACAAGAAAATGATTCTAAGATCCCAAGATGAAAGCATGAATTTCAGCCCAACTGGAGACCGTGTAAAGAATGCCAGATAGCCCCCTCCAATTAGAAGAGCTTCCATCAACGCATTCTTTCTGCTTCTGAACCAAGCTAGGGAACAAAGGCACAAAAGAAACGCCAAAGTGGCTCCCCACTCTTCTTAGGCTTGAACTTGAGCCAACCACTATTCCTACATCTGCTTTTAGCAGACAAAGTAAGTCACCCACTGAGTCTCCTATGTAAATGGTCATGTTCTTCCTGTCATTGCTGCTTTGCTGAAGTTCACTAAAAGCTCGAACCTTGTCAATGGGAGACTCGACCTTTTTAATAATTTCACCCGTGGATAGGGATCCTTCATATGTAAACTCATTTGCATGCACATTCAGAGCATGAAGACCACCTGCTCAATTTGAAGGAAGCGTATAAAGAAAGTATTAACCGAAAACAAAGCTGAAGCCAAGAAGAAAATTTGACCACACATCAAGCAAGCTTCCCAAAATTGCAGAAATGTAAGACAGGCACATTATCTAACACTTTTGGAGCGCAGGGGCAAACAACTATAGCTCTATGAGAGAAATAAGCTGAACAACTTGCCTACCAAACATGTATCACCTATGTTCTTCGTTGCTAATTCAGCCTCTTGAAAAGAAAGGCACAATTTGCACTCATGACATTGGCAACAAATTATTGTATGACCTTTTTAGTGTTGTTTCAATTTCAATAGACAGAAAAATGTGCTCACGGCAAGAAGAAATATGCAGAAGGGTTACATTATAAGCAAGTAAGCCTCCGCTGAGAGACTATCTAAAAATTCATAGAAGCCCCCATCAAACACTGCAGGAGTGTTCCACTTACCAAAAATTGTTTCATGATTTTCCCTTTTTCTGCTCTTATTTTCTAAATGATGATTCCACGTTATACTACACTGAAAGAAGCCAAAGAAAGCTTAACCAAAAATCAGAGTTTTCATTGTTTGCATGATCATAATTAGAAAGAGGTGAAAGCCGTAGAACCTTGTACTTATGTTGTACACAAACATCAACAATCTATACAACCTTAACCCAAAATAGGACTTTACTACCAGCTCCCAAAAATTCGTAAGTACACCATTCTTAATGAAAATAAATTTCCAAAGACGCTAAAGATCTGGAAAGGAAACCGTCACCCCTGTGGTTTGATACTTATACAATTACTGTGCAAAAACTAACAGACGACCACAAAATTATGCAAAAATTCAAAAGTTTCGCTTGAAAGAACTAATTCCTGCAACAAAAGATATTAACCGTGTAGCTAAAATACCAAAATTCTCTCTCAACTTGGTCCCCTATTAACACTGAAACTGTACTTTCTGGGAATAAGTTTTTTCTTTCTCATGTCTATTCTTCCTCTCCATCTTTATTTTCGACCTAACAAGCATTCCAGCTGAGCAGATTTGAAATTTAAATTAACCGCACGAGTTGGTCAACAGCTAAGAGTAGAAGAAGAGATGTGACCCACCAACTTCAAAGCTTTGATGTCCCATCACCATACTTGTCAATGTCTAATCTGCTAGGTAGCACGGACACCTCTCCTAGGTGGAGGTATGGTGTCCTAAACGGACGGACACCCCGAAACCCTCCGGACACCGCCCGACACGTGTCGGACACGGCTCATCGGTGTCAGAATTTTTTTTAATTTTTTTTTTAATTTCCCGGACACTTCATTGACAAATTTCAGATGTTTTGAACTCTTACCGTCTTCTCCTCTCTCACCTCACGGCTGCTGTCTCCCGACCACATCAAGGTTGTCGCCAGTGTCGCTGGTGTTGCCGGAGCTGTCGCCAGTGTTGTCGAAGCTCAGTCGACGAAGATCTGAAGTCGAAGCCAACAGATCTGACGGCTACAGTCGCCGAAAGAAGAGAAGCCAGATGCTGCCGTTGTAGCCGTCGCCGTCGCCGTCTCCAGAGGTCTCGCCGTCGTCGCCAGAGGTCCGCCGCTACCGTCACTGGCCCACAGGTCTCATCTCGTCTCCTTTCCCCTCACTTCCTCTCGTTTCTTTCCTGTTCTTTTTGCTTTGCCTTCTCGTTCATTTCTTTCCTCTTCTTTTTCTTTGTCCTCTCGTTTCTTTCTTTTCTTTTCTTTTTTCCTTCTCTCTTTGTGGTTGCATTTCTAGTACATTGGACTAAATAAATATTGACCAAATAAATTATTATTTTGTTTTGATAGTTTTTCATTATTATTTGTTATTTTAGATTGTGAAATATATTTGATATTTATTAAAAATATATATATTAAAAAATAGAGGTGTCCTGCGGTGTCCAAAATCTGATTTTTTGAAAATTGCGGTGTCCGGAGTCGGTGTCAGTGTCCAACACCGTGTCCGTGCTACCTAGCTAATCTGTGCTTTCTACGAATATAAGACTTGAACATTAGTATATGCTACTTGGGGTCCATTAAAATTTAACGCTAGATAAATCTCATTCTATCTAGCTGGTCTGCAGTCGTCCACGTCAACACGAGGACGGTTGAGATCAACTTTCTTTAAAAAGAAACTCATCCAACTTCCCCATAGAGGAACAGCCCCTCGGGATGACAGGAAAAAAAAAAACCTTAACTTCCTGGAAAAAGCCAACTGCATCTCAGCCCTACAAAAAACCCAAAAGTGGAGCTGTTTGTCGGGCAAGTATAAACCCAGCTGGTTCCAAATAATGCATGGTTCATCAGATTAAATTTTGGCTTGTAGTGCTACTTTCTTAAAAAAAATTGCTGCCTACACACATAATGCCCACAGATACAGAAGACGAGCCACAATCAAGGTAAACAGAAAAACTAAATCCACCTCACTTAACAAACACAAAACAACAGTAGTGCGTGCACACAGTGATCCTAGGCATAAAGAACAGTGGAAGAAACAGAAAAAAATAGGTCATTACAGAAGGTAGACGGGAGAATGGCAATACAACTCAGAACTAGTAAGGGGAACTGTGCATTTCCCAAACTTAACGGGAAAAAAGGGGAAGCCGCTACTAAAGTTAGAAAATTGTGGATGGGAGACAAGGCTAGAGAACCTGGCTTACTTCCTCTAAACACAGCTAGGTTTCTCCTGCCATTACTGGCAAGACAGACACACGAAGGAGGCTACTATTGATGCAATTACCAGAACAGTTTAAGCCAAATATACGTCTTAAAACTCGTACCACTTCCCTTTATCTTATTACTTCAAACAAGTGAAAGATAATGCCGAAACTATACAATCGCAACGAAAACATTGGGTCAAAAGATTAGTTGATGCACTGCATTAGCCAAGTTACTCATCGAGATAGCAAGGCATGTCAAAACTCTGTCGAAATCTCATAGGAAACCCATTTTAGATCACTTACAACCAGCCTATGAAATCATTCAAGAGTGGATTGGCACCTTATAGTTTGAAACACTGTTAGATGGACTCGGCGTGAGTATTGGGTCAGATACGTTTTCAAGTGGCAAATTCATCTAATTTTGAATACTGATGACATGGTGACATGGAAAAAATAGTCGTAACTATGATTGATCTTTTATCTATTCCTGTACCAAAATAACTTTCCTCGGCTATAGTTGATTGGTTATCTATTCCTGGGCTAATTTTAAGCAATAATAAGACAATACAAACATACAAGATGGATAAGATGGTCTACATGTCCAAGTGGCAGATTCATCTAATTTCAAAGACCAAAGAAACGGAGAAATAATAAAATATCTGAAGCTATAACTAATCTTTTATCTATTCCTTTGCTAAAATATGTTTCAGGTATAAGAAAAAATTCTATTTTAAGCAATAAAGCAACAGAAACATATAAGATGTTGTTCTCTAATCAGAAGTCTCAGAAAACATAATTCGTGCCCTAGTCCCATTAATGCATTCTAGGTAGTCCATGTAACGTAGTTGGAATTGAAACTGGACCTTAACATGATTCCAGATAGGAGGGTTAGAGGTGGTTCAATTATCCGCCAGTGCAGACGATTAAACCCGCAAAGAAAAGACAGTGACATGGTCTGATCTGTGCATAGATCGAATGCTCTGTGGGTAGCAACTCAGAGGTGGTGCAGGTGGGTTTCCTAAGGACACGGATTCCGTCCGCGGAGGCATGAATTGATGATGAGAGTGATCAGTGGGGATGGGGTGATTTTGGAGCTCTCGATCGGAGAAACTGCTTGGAGGAAAGAGAAAGCAACATAGGGAAATGTCAACGATGCAGAGGGCCATAGATCCATTTTCTCCCCCAAAATTACCCTTTCAAATGTCTAGCAACCACTAGTACCACAGAGGACTGGTATCCTCCCTTTTATAAAGCATTTGAAAGGGTGCTTTGGTTAAAAAAAAGGGCCGGCCAGTAATAGTCACGAACCGACCATAAGTCAAAAAACAAATGACTGCATTGCTAGCAAGGACAGCCATAGATACGTTGGTCACATAGTGTATCTACAAGCAAACACCGCAGCGTGTTCACAAGAACACGCTATAACAAAGAAACTGCCACTATAAAATTTGGAATAAAAGAGGACCATTTTATCTCATTACAAGTTTCTACAGGTTTCAATTGTCGATAATTTAAACTTGACAGGATCTGAAGAGAGCAGAGAGGGCTACTTCTGACCTTGAAAAGCAAATGAATGCAAAACTTCTCAAACCAGCTAAAATTGTTAGCGCTTCCATTATTTGCCAACAACAAATCCATTCCTACGCAGCATAAATTAATTGAAAGCGTGCACCCATATCATTAATGAACAGATAATAGTTTCTAATACCATAAAACTGTCAAACATAACAATATCTAGATTATTGGATCCAGTTGAACCACATATTGGTCGAAAAGTTATAAAAATTTGCTCCACTTATCATCATTTATATTCTGAAATGCCTAAATGTCAAATGTAAGGCCATCTAAAGACATTTAGAAGTTCTAATCACAAGCTGGCCAAATGCTTAAAAATAAAATTGTGGTACACTAATCATTTTGCTTTTAATTTGATGACATTTTACTTTAAATGGAAAAGAATTCAATCCTTATCACAGTCCTGCCATCTATCATGATCAGGCGACCGTATAATATAAAGAGACTCAAGAATAGACAAGTTCTGACATATAAATCACTAATTATGGCGCACGTGTCTGAGCATCATTTTCAGGAAAGAAAAAAGAAAAAAAGAACAAACAGTAACCAGCTGTAACGCTCGCACAAATGTCGACAAAGAAAATTTCGGCCTTCGGCGTATGAAAAAAAAAACCAAAAAAATTCCAGGTACTAGTCTTGGTTTCTATATTCAGGTGCCATATGTAACAGAGATAGGACAAAAAATTAAGTAGCCCCAAATATTAACTTGAACAGGAAGAGAAGATGTTTAGATCCTACCAACTCAATCTAATCATCAACTTCTAACTGGAAAGTTAATGAAAACATCCGTGCATATGATATTATATTCACCGTTGGAGTTTATGCATTCGATGGGATGGGATAAACAACATACATCGTATGACCCAGCACCAAACTTTGGAACACGCCCAGCTCCCTATACCTAAAACCATGTTTGAAAGATTAGTAAGCGACACGAATACCTGACCTTCTCCTTAGTGCTAGTGTCCTTGGGAAATGTTTTGCTTTCGTGTTTCCATGCCTGCTTTCCATAGAAGGTATGAAGCTCTTTCCTTACAGCTACATGGGTTAGAATGACAAGACTCGAATCTCCTTGACCTAGAGGCCTTACCTTAGCTTTTGTTGAAAGGTCTGGTAGGAACAAACTTACCAGGTGACAACCTCATGCTTTGGCGGGATGAAGTTGTAGAAAAAAATATTCTTATGCTGATAATATGACCAACAAGTTGGCTTTATTCAAGACTAGGGTATGAAAATTAAAAGGGGATTGCACGTCATTGTAGGAAGTTATGGACCGAGAAGATATGGCCCAGAGTACGATGCCTAATGTCTCTCCAAAGACACTTACATCAAACCAAAAAGCTCTCGCTATCATCTTTCAGCCTTCTGATAATTCCTCATAAGTACTCCCCAAGGCCTCTTCCGTTAGTTTTTTGGAGTATGCACTATATGGATCAACAAGCGTGACTACTAAGATCACTGCACATGTTTAATGAAAAGAAAGGAAAAGTAGTACTCCTAGGACATTAAATTGTCATGATCTAAGCTTCATGGAAAATTAGTTTGGGTCCACACTCCTGGAACATGAATCATTACCGATATTATATCACTAGAATTAGGTGATAAAAGTGTTTAGCTCAATCCATGCCAAACTGGTTTATTCAAACCGCGGCTCTAGTACGGTAATATGAAAGGTCCCATGGCGTTGTGCTAGTTGCTATTTTTCAAAGCATATATTATAGCTAGGAAAAACTAATATTTTGAGGCCAATGTGTACACCCTTTTGACCTTCTAGGACAACTTTAAGAGTGTAAAATTTGTCAATGGAAGTACTTGGCGTTAAAAGGCTTAATTTGATAGTACCTACTTAGCTAACCATAATGGATCTTAAATTGGCTAGAGAAAGCTGTCAAAGGATATATGTGACTAAACTGAAGATGGGGCCTCAGTGAAGTTGGATGGCTGTCAGAAACCAGTTGGAGCGGAGGATACAAAACTAAATTGCCTGGAGTGCAGCAGCAGAGGAGGGAGCGGGAGCGGGGAAGCGTCAGCAACTAGAAGGATCCGAGATTGGAGCATCTCAGATACATCATGTAAAAATATTGCAATCTTTAAATAAAAAATCACAATGTGTGGTCAGTTTTGGTATAATTGAAAGTTAAGGGGGGGAATATCAAAAGAATTTAAAGAACCCCAGCTTTCATACCCAACATAACTTCAAACTCATGGATCGATGCTGGGGGACGTGGCCAAGCCAAAGCCACCAATTTACTAATAACCTGATAAAGACGGACTACTAGGGCCCAATCCCACGTGCTTTGCCTTTCATTTCCTAATAGATACCAGTACAAAGAAATGATCTAGTTTCTCTGTCTACTTCGTCTTCTTTATACGTCTCTTTGTAACCCTAGCCTCCAATGGTAACTACCCAAAGAAAAAAAGGAGAAAATCTCCATTGGCAATGAGAAATGAATCTGCACATACTTCAGTTCGATATCCCAACTCTCTAGGGATCGCGCTCCCAATCAGCTCCAAAGTGAGGAGCAAAGATTCGCGATTCTAAGGAAGATTCGAGGCTTTCCAACACGAATCGTGCAACCAAGATACAAACTAGTGGTCTAATGAAACTGAGCAAGGGATAGCCTCTTGCAACTATAAAATATGCAGGGTTTCTATCTAAGGTAAAAAAATGCAGTCCAGTATTGGTTCAAGGCGAAAAATTTTGGGATTTTGAAGGCATGAATCCCATCATTTGGATAGCTGACTCTCCACTGCCTCTATTTGCATAATCGGTGTCAGCAGTGCCATCATGCCCCAAGGGTCCCAACAGTGACTAGATAGCCCCCTTACAGGAAAGCAGAGGCGAATGAGCCTCACATCGGGGTGTTTGGGGGCTCACATGGGCACAAGCTCCTCCATTACAATAGGCTTTCATATTGAACTACGAACCCTATTTCAGAGACTGCTTAAAACGACTAGAAGATAGTCAATGAGGTACTTACAGGTTCATCACTTCAAAGTTTCTTTGCATCCTCTAGGACCACATACCTGAAATTATCTGCTAGAAATCTATGCTCTTTCAATTCCACACACACATTCTGAAGACAAGCAATGTGATATCCTTAACGAAAAGTACTACCACCTTCAGCATGGCACACTAGTTCATAAGGCCTAATGTTTTAAACTATATGAGTGGATCCATTGTCATGTTGCAAAAGGGAACACTTCACACTTAATTACATAAGCGCAAATTCCATATTGAAATAGTCAATCATGTTGATGGATACGAATAATTAAAGTAAGACAAGTGCTGTAGCATATGAACATCAAAGTATAAAGCACGGACACCTCATATAGAACCAAGATGTCATCTTGGACACTTGGACACATTTTGGACACGGGTGTAAGGTGTCTGATTATTTAAAAACAGTCAGAAATGTGCCGGACACTTCTTAAAAGGTTTCCTAAATGTAGAGGACTAGATCACAATGTATAATTTCTCTAAGTTAGAAGGCTTCTGTTATGCGTATCACCTTTACTTTGTTCTGTAACTTGACTATTGGTATGACATTTTTTAAGTTAATTAATTGTTGCATCTTTTAATCGATGATGTTCTACTGCTTTACAAGGTGAAATGGGAAATGCTGGAAACTTCAACTTATAAAAGTGTGAAGATTTAGATTGCCATACAGCATGATCCAGTGGCTGAAATACTACTGCCACAAGGCCACTCCTCTCTGAGGTGCTGGTGAATGCTAAATTTGCAGATCAGCATGTCACACTATAAAAAAAAACACACACACACACAGATGATTTGTAGGAAACAACAGACAAACAAAGAGTTGAAGACTACCTATCAACACAAGAAGGTGATATATATATATATATATATATATATATATATATATATATGTTAGAACAAACTAAATTACATATTCAGCATCAAGAAGTTGAATGACGGTTGAAATTCAACCAAACAATATTGTAATAAGTATGTGGAGAAGCAATTACTACATAGTTGAAAACGTTTAGGAAGGATATGTAAGACGGAACCTGATATCAAGGCTGCCTTGTGAAGTGCAATGTCATATGTCACAATTCTACAATACAAGGAACATACCTGACGAAAGAGCTGATCTAATGAGGTCGCCGCACCAACAATAAGAAAGGACGTGGACATTTGCATTCAAGTTTTCATTGTTTATGATGCTCTGAAAGAAACCTGTGCAACCATCCTGCAGAATAAGACGTTCACCAGCACGTTTTATATCTTCAATGTTCAAACCCTTAAGTACCTCGGATTCAATCACTCTAGTATTTGCCCTTTTCTCAAACTCAGAGAGTTCCTCGAGTGCCTTGCTAAGACCATCATAGTAAAAACTTTCAGCTGCAAAAGCACAGCGAGTTAACTTCCAGCTAAGGTTCGTGATTGCTTGCTAGACATCTGTAGAATATCAAATACAGCTGAAAGACGATCAAACCACAAATAAAATCATGCACTATACCTTTCTCTGTGAGCAAAATGCTCTCTATACACTGTTCATATTCTTCTGTATATTGCCTGGAAAGAACTGCCCAGGAGTTTCTGAGGTCAGCAGATGGCATCCTTGCAATTTGATTTTCAAGTACATTCTGTTCAGATTTTGGTGCTGTAACGATTGCAATCTCCGCCAAAATGGCAGATGAATCAACAACAGTGCACGTCAAATCAAAGTCAGAAAATATCATCAGACGATGTTCTTCTGGGTTGTGTTCTTTCAACAGAGGAACGACAGTTTGCTGAGTAAGCGGCTGAGCGAGGAAGAACTCTATTTCAAGTCTCATTGCTTGATGATAAAGCTTTTCAATGATGCCAAGCTCTTCGCCGGTCAAAGATACACTTAATTTGTCCAGTAAATCCTCATTCTGCAGAGCGGACGCCTAAATTCAAAGAAAAAGATAGTTAAGCACTTGGAGTAATGAAGGCAACGGAGTAACACAGTCTCCTCCAAAAAAGCTATCAGGGAGAAAACAAACAAGCTCAGTGCCCAGAAATAGAACCAACCTGAAAACTTTCGGAAGAATAATTCTCGATCCACTTGTTATAGAGGTGACCACTATCGTTAGTATCTAGAAGTGCCTGGATTTCCTTGCCGATGAAGGCATAAAGCCTCATGCAAGGCGTCATTGCACCTAGAGTATAAGCTGCAATTTTTGTTCTTTCAAAAGGAGTTGCAAGTTTACCAGGACCTTTCACTCCTTCAACCTTCCCCGATGCAGTTGCTAACAGGAAATCCGTGTATTTTACTGTTGCAGAGTTGAGAGCATTCTCTTCGGCCAGGTCTGAACCCCACTCCTGCATAACCCGTATTGAACAGTGAGAAAGTTAATATTAAGGGAGATCAGATGTGTGCATGCATATAGCAATGAAAACTAATTTGTTGATGACTTCATTAACAGAACATGGCTCTTTTTACATACGTAAAATCCATCAGATCAAAAACTCATTAGGCGGTATACGAACCAATAACCTCAAAGTGCTGCTGACAAAAAGTTCAAAGTGCTACTGACAAAAGGTAGATCTATCGAGAGCTCAAAGTGATAAGAAAGAATTAGAGCTCAAGCGTAAGCGAATATGACTCCCGGTTGACTCCAAAAGTTTTGAATCAATGAGCATCAAACATCAACAAAATTGCCATTTGTCAATAATCCCATTGAAACAAATTGCTCTTTCAGGTAAAAGGTCATGAAGAGATAGAACAATCGAGAGCTCAAAGTGTCAAGGATAACTTAAATGAGTCAGAGCAAGTGCAAACAGACATGAATCCCCAGTGACTTTAAAAGGTAATAAACCAACCAGCATTAAACTTCAACCAAGTTGACCATTTTATCTGAAACTATGAGCAAGTTTCCTTGGTCCATAATTCCATATTTATGTAGTACATAGCAACAAAACTAACTTCATCAAGAACACATAGCTCTTTGCATAAGCATGTACATCGGCTAAAAAGGTTACTAACAGAGATGTGTTGAGACCTCAAGTAATTAGAGATCAGGCGTATATGAATACAAAAGCCAGCTCACACGAATATGAATCACTAGTGGCATGCAAAAGTGTTAACAAGCATTCAACATCAACCAAAAGTACAAGTCTTATAACTCCTTAGCCAGTGACCTGTGCAACTGCAGGGAATCAGCGAACTCACCAACCTGCATATACAAATACAGTTATCAACGTAAACCCTTTTTCCGTTTCCTGATATCAACACTGCATTTCACTGCTTCCCAAGTAAAGAATCAGATCTTACGGAGCCAAACCAGATAACCATCCCAACCTTCCAATGGGAACCCACTTGGTTCATTAATCCAAACCAATAGATACATTTAATGCATGTCCAGTTCGTAAACCCCGAGAGGCCCCTCACTCGACCGTTTAAACCATCTCTAAAACTTATGTTTGCTTTCTCTGTCCCTTGCAAATAAGCTTAATGAGTCAATGCAAAAAAGGATCCACACATGAAAATATGCTTTTGCACCGAAGGCAAACGGATCCTCTAGCTCGCAAGCTAAGAGTTGCATCTTTCGTACAAGGAGCCAAAAGCACAAATGCTCATCAAGACCTCATTAGAGACGATAACTCAAGCAACTAGTAGTACAAGATAATTACCTGGACCTTCATGATTATGTTGTTGATTTGCCTACATTCACATATCCACAGAAATGGACACCTCAAATGCCGCGTGCAAATGAAGCATAAGTGTTACTCTGCTTTCTATAAAGTATATGCTACCACAGATCCAATTTTGAAGCTTACTATCCAATGAAGAAGTTGTGGATATGTAAGAGTTTCTACTTAAGATACCATCCTAATATATGTTCAAAAATTGAAGAGTCAGGTAATTTGATAGTCGTAAAAATTAACATAGAGTAGTCCAGCGCAAGCAGTGTCCAGAATTAGTGCACTAAATAATGTAGTTGGAAGAAGGACGATGTCTCTAGAATTACTGATTCCAATGTATAAATAAGTGTCTTGTGTAAGGTAAGTGTGAAGCCACCAAGACCACCTTTTGAGTGTCATGCCCCCCTCTCCCGTATCTTCATCTCTTTTACCACTATTTATCAATGTGAAGTAGCATTATCAAATTTTAACATCTTAGGGCTTAAACTAATCGGCCATTAAATAAGCACATAAAAGTCCTCGCTGAGTCACTGACATACAGATTATGTCTAGGTAGTAAAGCTCGAAATCAACAATGAATCAAGGAATCTGGTGATGAATAACTCCAACTATTGAAGTGGACATAAAACACGGGGCCACACACACAAGGTGACATAGAGCAACATCTCACTTGGACAAACGAATTATGCATCTTCAGTTCTTCAAGAACGCTCTTCCTCAAGTCACCGATTGCGACCTTGGCGTCGTCATCGTCCGCGCACTCCTCCGCCAATTCGTACCTAGAAACAACGCGTCCCGATGAAGCACCAAAACAACTTAAAAACGACGAAAAACAGCCGGTCTAAGCAAAGAGAGACTCACGCCTGCGCAAACGCCTTGAGAAAGTAGGCGTCCTGAGCGACGTAATGCTGGAAGGCGTCGAGCCTGAGGCTTCCGGAGGCCAGACAGACCACGAACGGAGTGTAGAGAGCAAGAATGGACTCCTTACGCGACTTGATCCAGAACCGCCTCGCGTTGCCCTCCTCGGCGGCGCTTACAGAAGAAGACATCGTGCTTGCCGCCGTTGCTGTGGTTGCCGGCGGCGGAGTAGTAGTGGTAGGTGGGATGTTGTGAGAGAATCGGAGGGAGGGGCAGAATCGGAATGGGAGAATGGAAGAAGAATGGGCGGCGGCGATGATGTGCTTGAATGGGCTTGGATTTAGGAAGAATTTGGGCATGAAATTAGGAAAGCAGTGTATTACAACCGGCGGGATCAGGGGATTTTGGGAATCTGTTTCTAGATAGACAAAGCCTTTGGGTATATATATATATACACACACACACACACTAGCTAGCCAAGGGAGAAAAGAGAAGGTTAGTGTTACAGTCTCTGGCCATGGCATTGGAATAAATAAATGAGGGGAAAAAGGGTAAAATAGGGAAGTTCTCCACAAGCTTGACATGTACCTAAGTAGCTATGGGTCATTTCTTGGTACAAAAAACACTTTCTCAAAATTAAAGAAATTTTTTTTTGCCGGGTAATAAAAATGCAGCTGCAACTTTTTATTTATCTTTGAATATTTTAGTGACTTTTATTTCGTAACGTCAAAAAGCTCTTTTAATACTGCCGTTGAAAGTTTAGAATATTTTCATATAACATAATAGCAGCCAAAATATTTCTATAAATAAAAAATGCGTCTCATTTTTTTTATTTTCTAAAGAGAATATACCCAAAAGCTTTGAAAAGCAATTCTTCAATCCAAATATACCTTTAAATAGATTGTCTCGTTTAAAAGTCCAAAATTCTACGTTGGGAAACAACATAAGGATGTTAGTTAATTGGACTAAAATAGCCTTGAATCCTGGGATCTAGTTACTGCCGACTCTAAAAGCTTGAGAAGGTTAATAAGAATGTACTATTAGAAATGGTACTTGACTGATCATTTGAAAAGAAACTGAAGTCAGATTCACCCTCCGACATTTTAGCATCTTTGTTAACAAAGGAATATGAAGCAGCATTAATACACGACTGTAAAAAGGAAGCTACTACACCCAAACCACGGTATCAGATAGGCTAAATGGTTACGTTTGGTGAAGAACTTAATTGTATTTTAAAGCCAAAACATTTTTCAATGAAAAAGACCTTCCAAAAGAAAAAAACCTATCTAATCTGAAAAACCCGCATGTTGTTCGTCCATTTAAAGTTACTATAAATAAATTATGCATAAGTTAACATCTCCCCACACTATTATACTCCTATGATGATGCTGAGAAGAACAATTCTTTATGTTAAAAAGGGCGGCGGAGCGGTAGGTGGAAAGGATTTGGTGTTAGAGCAAAGAGGAGAAAGAGCCGATCAAAGGAATGGATGTTGTGTTTGGGGCATTAAATTAGGTAAGTACTACTGGACCGGGGATCATACAATACTAAGAATTTATTTTCATACGAAAAGAAAATTTTAATCGTTATCTGACTCGTACAGTTAATGGTCATTATACGATTTTAATAGTTCTCATATTGTAATGCAAAATAAATTCTGTTGAGAATGACGTTTAAAGTGTCAGTAAAAATTTACGCTAATCATATTTTACGACCGTCAATTTTAATAAACATATCGGTCAGTATTGATTTGTGGTTGTGGTAATTAAGGCTGCCAGAGTCATCTAAAAGAGGAAAGTTTTTCTTTAGGTTGGCGGTTTGTTTTGGATTTGGGCTTCACTTTATGATAAGGACCCTATGGGCCCATCTTTAATTCCAGAGTTTCTCGGGTAGAGAGATAGGAACATGGTTCCATATTAATTAGTGGGAAAAATACAAAAAAGTACTTTAAACTTTATTCTTCAATTCAAATAATAAATAAATAAACCCTTAAAAATGTCTGAACATGAATCCAAATTTAGTTTCTCCTCTTGCGATCAGTCAAGCACCAGTTTTAAAAAAGAGATTGCGTTTTTATTAACTTTCTCAACCTTTAGAGTTGCTCGTAATTGGATGCCTGGATTCAAAGCTACCTGAGTCCAATTAAAGAACTTTTTATACGACGCTTGTAACGTTAACGGTTGGACATTTTTCGTGTTCCAAAATACAGCTTTTGGATTCAAACTTTTCGGTATCTTTGTTGAAAGAGTGATATGATTGTTATTATATCCAACGCACATTATCATACAAGATTATTGTATTTAGTGAATAAATTATCGATATTTAAAAGTCGACAAATTCTTCAATCCTAGAAAATCTTACAAAGAAAATGGCCAATCCAGCCAAGCTACCACATCCAGCCCACGGTATTGCACATGATTTCCCATCATCCAACTATTTTCAAAATAAACTTGTCAAGACATTGCGATCGATCCGATGGCAATGCGTCCTTTTTTCACATTAATATTAATATAATATTAAAGAATTAGCATATTGTTCATCCATCAAGAGGTATAAATAATGAACATATTTAATATTTTCCTACAACATGGTACTCTTACGAGGATGCGCAAAATGTATCTTACAAGGGAAGAGAAGTAGTGTTGATGTAGGGACGATGTAGAGAGAATAAGAGGGAGGGGCAAAACCAAAGTGGAAGACTTGAGGAACAAATAGAAATTGTAGAAATAAGTGGGGCATCAAATTAGAAAAGTATTATACAGACAAGGGGATTTTGGAATACGGAAAAGGTGAAGATAGCAAGTAATTCGTGGGCGACGCATTCGATTTTGGTCAATTGTCCAGTTATCTTTTTGCCATTGTGAGGCTAAACTAGTTGTGATTCTTTATTAATTATTAATAAAGAGAGTCCTTACTTGGTTGCAAGAGCCAAGAGGTAGCTTTTAAGTGCTTAGACCTTTGGCAGCGTCGTAGCAAAGTATTCACGTGCAAAATATATATATATATATATATATATATATATATATATATATATATATATATATATACTAATCACAAAAAAAAAAAAAAAATTGGCCTTGCAGATCCCAGAGAGGGTGCCTGAAGCCTGATGCAGACATTATGTGATGTGCTAAATAAATTGTGCATTGGTTTGCCTATTGTCTGTCCATGGTGCTGAGCCACAATCATACTGATTGTTTGACTAGCAATTTCATGTCCAAGAATTGTTTAGCATATTGTATTTTGTTATATACTTTTATGTGTATTCACCTTACTCGGGCTTTCCAACTTACCCCGAATTATTTGTTATTTAAGTGCAAATAATTATTCTAGAGAGATATTGCGGCAAGCATGGACTCGAGATAGACTTTTAAGATGATTGTTGGTATCTCAGGAAGCATTTGTAACACTTCTAGTTTTGATTTTCTGTTAAAAAAATAAAAATTAAAACCAGTTTATTATTTTTTCTTACAAAAACAAATGGATGTTTGATTACCCAATTTTTATTTTGAATTTTTTCTTTGGTGGTGATTTATGGTGGCAGTGGTGGGGGGTGGCAGTGACCGACGGTGGTGGTGGCCGGCCGCTGGCGGTGGCTGCAGGCAGTCGCCGGTAGTGATTGCCGGCAGCAGGAGGAGGCTTTCGGTCGCCGGCGGTAGTTTCCGAATGAGGCTGCCAGTCGCTGGCGGCCGCTGGTGGGCTCAAAATAAAAATCAAAACTGAAAACCTAAAACTGCTTTTTGGAGTTTTCAAAAATAAACATTTTTAAAAACTGGTTTTTTAAACTGAAGAAAAAAAAAACAAAAATTATGTACCAAACGCGTTTATTTTTCTCCAGTTTACAAAACTAGAGAAAAAATTAAAAAAATAATGATTACCAAACGAAGCCGGTGGTGACCGTAATCTAAAATAAAACAGTAAGCTCCTTTCATTTATTATTTTTATTTTCAGTTTTTACAATAATGACCAAAAAGATTCCTATTATCGCGTACGTTTATCATTTTCTATTATTTGTTTTTGAAAAAAAAATTAACTCAAATTATATAATTTTTTATGGAAAAATATGTTTTCAATTTTTTTCCCGGCCGCATCTCACCCATTGTTAGATAAAAGTAGTGAAAGAATTTGTTAAAATGACAAAAAAATACTACTATATAAAATCATATTTTTCAACTCGATAAATAATGATAAAAAATAAAAATTGAAATAAAAATTGAAATAAAAGTGGTAAACAAACTGGCGCTAGTAATTACTTTTAAAGAATAATAATGATGAAAAATACGATCTTAACGACAACTTGAGTTCTTTTACAACACCATGCCCCTAAAAGAAACAAAAAACAAGAGGAAGTCACAGGATGAAAGCATAACCCCTAGACTTATTACCAAAATAATATAGACCTATCGTAAGAGTAATTTTCATATTTGTCAGAAGCAATATACACCTCATTATTGTGGAATAATTTCTTGAAACAATGTTCAAAGGAATCCAGAATCACGCATATTAGTCCAATAACCCGGACAAGGGCCGAGTCTGTCATATTAAAAGATTTATGTATCCATACATTTAAGTGTCAATATATTTTGATAGATTTAAGGTTGGTATATAAGTGTTGTGTCGATGGTTTTGAATTAAACTTTATTTGTATTTGCATGAAGTGAACCATCAAATTCAAAATATGTCACGTTCATGTATTTCATAAATAAGTATCATCATATTAAAAGAAACACAAAATAAGCATAAAAATGAAAATGTTTCAAAATATAATAAATACAAGACTAATTTCACATTTTGTTACCTTTTTGAAATATCGTACGATTACACACGATACTTAAAGATAATATTGAAAGAACGAATATATGGTTCTTTTTTAGTAATTATTATACTACTATTTGATTGAGTAAAATATATGTGAAATAGATAAAAACTTTATTCACGTCTAGTTTATGGTATAGAATGTGATAGAATGGGTTGCAACATAGTTATCAATACTGTACCGGTACCGGCCGGTACATGCCGTTTTTGCCTTTTATTGGTACGGTATCTCTTAATTTTGTACTGGTCAAAATACCGCTCGATATCGGTTGTACTGGCCGGTACAGGTGATACCGGCCGAAAACTACGTACCGGCCAAGATATTGTGTTTTGTACCGGTTCCTTTAAAAAATGTAAAAGTAATAAATTTTAGGGTTAAATACACCTAAGTACCCTGGAACTACCACAAAGTCTCACTTAAGAGTCCTAAAGTTTAATTTTTACACATAAGGGCCTGTAACTCCAAATTTGCAATAAGTAAGTACATCCGTCCACTTTCCTAACGACCCAGACTTTTCCGGGGCAATTTCGTCAACCAACTTTAGCTTTTTCAAACCCTACAATTAGTACCTCCTCGCCGCCGTCCACTCCTCTCCCTCCCCTTATTCCTCCTCTGCTAATTTTACACATCACTATCAACCAGCGACGGTGACACACTCCAGCAGCATACTCAAGCGACAACGCCGACAACTGTATCATGCACACCATGTCGGCAACTGCCCCTGTCGCCGCCATCCACGACCAACACCGCCTACGACCACGACGTTAAATGTCCCTGTCACCGATGGCCATCACCACAATCCACCATGGCGGCCTTCACCTCCCCAAGAAAGATCCCCCTATTTCCACACTTTCGCCCACCGGTAGCGACCCCTGTAACTGCTCTCCCTTTTACCCCGACCCACATACCGGCAACCACGTCCCCACGAATCCACAATCACATCGGCATATCCACAATCGCCGACCACCACCAATCCCGCGAGCCCAATGGCCACCGGCGAAATCATCCGAAGAATTAAATCAGATTTGCTACCCAAGACCACCCGCAATCACATCGGGAAACCCACGACCACCAATCGCCACAGATCCGCCACAGATCTTGATTACCAAATGGCCACCGCCACAATACCTTCCAGCAACGACCATCCACTGCTCGACACCTCATCCCTCCCCGACGTCCTCACCGACCAACTCTCGCTAGCTGACTCCGAATTCAAACTGGGACCCATCATCAACACTGCGGCCTCCAAGAACCTCGAGATCGTAGCTCATCTCCCACAGCTACGCCCACGGCGAGGCCAATCCCGCTGCCGGTTCTGAGAATTAGTTTTAGGGTTCCAAATATTAATGGATTAGGGTTCCAAAAATCAAGTGAGACTTCCCAAAAATGCCCCTGACAGAAAGGCCTGGATCGTTAGGAAAGTGGACGGATGCACTTACTTATTGCAAATTTGGAGTTATAGGCCCTTATGTGTAAAAATTAAACTTTGAGACCTTTAAGTGAGACTTTGTGGTAGTTCCAGGGTACCTACGTGTATTTAACCCTAAATTTTATTAGAAATTTTATAAATTAACCATATAAAGACACTCTAAGTTATATTATACTAATTAAAACATGTGTAGCCTCCTGCTCGTAAAATTCATTACAATTTGCAAAATCATTCTTGATAAGTTTTCAATATTAACATATCTTTGATTACTTCATACTTGTAAACTTTGATCATATTCTTTCATCTATATGATGTACTACTTTACACACACTCATTCGTGCACACACGTGCACACACACAAAAATAACTTATTCTTAAACCCAAAGACATTATTATTTAACAAACTAGCTTGTTTGAAAATTATGATAAATCAAGCTCTATAAGATAAACAGTTTATTTTAGACGAGCTGTAAGTAAAAATATATATGTATATATTGTTAATTCACCAGTAAATAAATAATACAAATAGATATTGTTGATGAAAATCTTCAAACGGTACCGATACCGGTACGTACCGTTTCGTGAAGAAAACGGTACGCACTCCGGTACGGTATTCATAACTATGGGTTGCAATGATGTGAGGTTAAAAAATTCTTTTATATATTCACTTACTTTATCTTTTTGCTTTGTATATTATTGATCGAGTTCTAATTTTATTTAATATATTCAGGTAATTATCACTACAAGAAAAATGGTTTTTATAGATGAATTTTTAGCGACAAAATCAATTTCGTCTCTAAAAGTCACTTTTACTGACGTAATACCCCGTCTCAAAAAATCCGTCAGTAAAAACTTTTCCCGACGGGGAACTCCGTCTGTAAAAATATTTATAGACGGATTTTTGGAGACAGATTTTTAGCGAATGCTTTTTCGTCGCTAACAGTTTTTAAAAAAATTATAATTTCGATTAGATCTTTAAATATATATTTAGCGACGAAATTGTCTCGTCGCTAAACATTCAGTCGCTAAAAATTATTTTAGCGGCAGAGTTTCTCGCCGCTTAAAGATGACTTTTATTGACGGACTTTAACGATGACCATTCTGTCGCTAAAAGTCATATCATAAAAAGCCCCATTCCCTTCTTTCTCTCTTCCCGTTTTCTCTTTCAGTTTCTCACTCACTCTCTGATTTCCTCCCTCCGACAATACCACCTTCGGTGATGCCCTCCTGGGTGACATCCCCCCCACCCCACGATGTCGTGCCCCTCAACTTCTCCCAAGCCCTCCACTGCCTTGCCACCACCGCCACTGCACAACCCCACGATGACTGCAGGCAGTCGCCGGTAGTGGTTGCTGGCAGTAGGAGGAGGCTTTCGGTCGCCGACGGTAGTTTCCGAAGGAGGCTGCCAGTCGCCGGCGGCTGCTGGTGGGAGGGTGGTCTCAAAATAAAAATCAAAACTGAAAACCTAAAACTCCTTTTTAGAGTTTTCAAAAACAACCCTTTTTAAAAACTAGTTTTTAAAACTGAAGAAAAAAAAAATGAAAACTATGTACCAAACGCGTTTATTTTCTCCAGTTTACAAAACTGGAGAAATTTTTTTAAAAATAATAATTACCAAACGAAGCCGGTGGTAACCGTAATCTAAAATAAAAGAGTTAATTACGCCATTGACCATTGAACTATTAGGCATATTTCATTTTGACCACTAGACTTAAAATTGTGTCAAAGTGACCATTGATTTTTAAATTTTGTCCAAATAAGTCCATCTGTTAGGTTCCGTCAAGAACAAATTCGTTAAGTTTCAAATTTGAAGGGTAAAGTCGTCACTCTAGCTGTCCTTCGTTTCTTCAGAGACACATATCGTCTCATCTTTCTTTGTCCTTCCATCTTTTTCGATTTTCAGAGGGAGATCGTTATTCCTTTACTCGAATCAAGTAAAAATTTTCACTTTACCTGTTCTTCGTTTCTTCAGAGACACATCGTCTCCTCTTTCTCTGTCCTTCCATCTTCTTTGATTTTCAGAGGGAGATCATTGTTTCCTTTACTCAAATCAAGTAAAGTCCATGGAGATAAAAGATTGCAATGGCGTGGGTTCTTAGAGAAGAGGGTACCCATCTTGAAACACACGATCTTTACGGTAAGTTTTTCTATACATTCTTTAGATTTAGTGATATGTTTTTTAAATCAACACGAATCCTAATGTAGCCACCCACACAATCATGATCCATGAAATAATGTTGTTTACACAGATTCCCAAATAATTTGTTGTTATGTTAATTAAATTAAAAAAATTTCTTATCTGTTTATGGGCTTGAGAATAACAATTTGCTATTCGAAATTACTATAATATGCACTTTATAACGTGAAATTGGAGTATTAATTAGTAAATATCTTATAAACAGGAAGGTCAGTAGACTTCTTTACAATTGAGTTGCACAGTGGTGGAGAGTTTGTTTACATGCCAAAAAGGCACTACATTGATGGCCTTGTTAATTATTTCGATTACTGTGAGTGTGATAAGATGTCAATGCATGAAGTGGATGAAATGTTAAAGGAGTTCGGTTATGGGCATGAGGTGATGTTTTATTATTACAGGGTTTCTGGGATGAGCCTTGACAATGGGTTGAGGGGTCTAGGGGGTGATGATGATATCAGGGAACTAATAAGAGTTATAACTGAGAAAAAGTTTAATGTTGTAGAAATCTATGTTGAGCATGGAAGTGCATCAGTGGAGGAGTATTTTGTACCTCCACCTGTAACTGGTTCATCAGTTGTAATTGAGGAGATTGATTTAGGTGATGAACATCCATTAGGTACTCAGGATGACCTAGATGCATCATACTATGAGAACAATAAGTTTACCCAGCTTCTTCTTCCCCCATGTGAAACTGAACATCCCAATGAGCAAGAGTTACACACTGTTTACAACAACTCAGAGCATGAGCATGTAAACACTGATCATAATGAAAGTGGGCATGGGAATAAGAGTGAGCATGTGAACACTGATCAGATTGGGAGTGGGCATGGGACTGAGAGTGAGCATGTGAACACTGATCAGATTGGGAGTAGGCATGGGAATAAAAGTGTGCATGTGAACACTTATCAGATTGAGAGTGGGCATGGGAATGAGAGTGAGCATGATAGTGATTCAGATGACTCACAGTACTGCCCTCCTAATGATTTATATGATAGTGAGTATGAGGTTGAGGAAGATATAGATCTTTACCATGCATATGTAAATGCAGGTGAAGATTGGAATGACATGGCCATCAGGGATCAAGCAGTACTACAATCTAAGGAACAAGAAAGAACATCAGATTATGATGACTCTGATGAACTAAGGAGTTTGACAAGTATGTCTGAGGATGAAGTTGACAAAGATAAGAGGAGTTGTGTTCAGTTTAACCCTGAAGTAGACATGAGCAGGCCCAAACTTAGTGTAGGTCAGTTGTTTGCTAATGCAGGTGTCTTGAAGCAAGCTATCAGAGAACATGTAATCCTGACTAGAAAAAAACATAAAATTGTACACAAATGAAAAAGAAAGGGTTAGAGCAAAGTGTTATGAGAGTCCACAGTGTGATTGGGTTTTATATGCTTCCAAGCTTGCTGAGAAAGATAGCTTAATTGTTAAGACATATCATAAAGAGCACATTTGCCCACAGGTATACTATAACCAACATATCAAAGCTGATTGGATATCCCAAAAATACCTGGAGAAGTTCAAATCAAACCCCACATGGCCACTTGAGTCAATAAGAGAAACTATTATGACATATTTGGAAGCTGGTGTTTCTAGAAGTAAAGCTTACAGAGCAAAAAGGAAGGCAGCAGAAATGATTGATGGCAGTTATAGGGAGCAATTTAAGGGTTTATGGGACTATTGTAATGAGGTGACCAAGTGCAATCCAGGGACCACTGCACTTATAAAGCTGTGTGAGCCAATAGTTGGAGAAGAATTCCCTAGGTTTTTAAGGTTGTACATGTGTTTGGGCCCTCTAAAGAATGGGTTCAAGACAGGGTGTAAGAAAATTGTGGGGCTTGATGGGTGCTTTTTAAAAGATCATTTCCCAGGACAACTGTTGACAGAAGTGGGTATTGACCCTGATAATGGCATGTACCCCTTTGCATGGGCAGTGGTTGAGGCAGAAAACATGCTCTCTTGGGAATGGTTCATCAACCTTTTAAAAGAAGACTTACAGATTGAGGACCAAAGTGAATGGACTTTCATTTCAGACCAACAAAAGGTAGTAATCAACCATTAACTATCTTTCTCAACTTATTTGCTATTTAATATTTTCCACTAACTTGTTTACTTTATTTAATCATTTTTTTAGGGTTTGCTGTCAGCACTAGAAACAGTTCTACCTCTGTGTGAACAGAGGTATTGTGTCATGCACATGTACAAAAATTTTAGAAGCAATTTAGGAGTTTAGATCGTAAGAATGCCATGTGGAATGCTGCAAAGGCTCCCAATGCCATATACTTCGGAAAATGCATGCAACAGATAAAAGAAGACTGTGTAGGTGCTTATGAATACTTAGCTAAGATCCCACCCTCTTATTGGTCTAGATCTCACTTCTCACTGAAGACCAGGTGTGATCTATTGCTAAATAACTACTGTGAGGTGTTTAATGGGGCCATTGGCAATGCTAGGGATAAACCTATAATTACATGCCTTGAGAACATTAGAAATCAAGTAATGCAAAGGATTGTGAAGAAGAGAAAAGAGATGGAAAAGTGGGATGGTTTGTTGTGTCCCAAGATTCAGGCTAAGTTAGAGAAGTTGAAGTTGAAGTCCTGCCACTATAATTGTGCTTGGAATGGTGGCAGTCTATATAGTGTGAGGGCTTCAAGTGGGAAAGGTTATGTGGTTGACCTACACAACAAGACTTGCAGTTGCAGAAAATGGGATTTATGTGGAATTCCATGTGCACATGCAATTTCAGCCATTTACAATGACATGGCTAATGGAGGGAATGGGGGTGAACCTGAGCAGTGGGTTGATGAGTGTTTTAGGGTCGAGACTTTTAAGAAAGTCTATGACTACTTAGTGAACCCCCTTAGTGGTCCCAACCTTTGGGAACCAACAAATAATAGGACCATTCTTCCACCTATATATCATAAGCAACCTGGTAAGCCTAAGAAGCTAAGAAGGAAGGATTGGGATGAGGTCACATAGTCTAAGAGGGGTCTACCTGATGGGGCTGGAAAATTAGGAAGAAAGGGAACAGTTATCATCTGTAGCAAATGTGGTAATGCTGGGCACAACAGTAGGGGTTGCAAGGGGCAAGGGTGTCAACCAAAGACAAAAGAACCTAAGAAGGGGAATCGAGGTCGGGGCAGGTCATGGGGAAGGTGACAGCTATAGGTGGTCATAACACTGGGAAGGCAGGATGCACTACACAAGGCAGTGAAAAGAGAATGCAACCTAAGAAGAAGAAGGTGACAAATCCAAACCCCAAAGGTTGGCTACAACCTGAAGCTGGAAGGAAGAAATATCCAGTGAGTTTGAACCTATTTCTTATTAGCCATCTACATTTTGTATGTGAATTACTTATTCATTAGTTATGTTATGATTTACAGGTGAGGAGAAACAATGCAACTTCTGGCCAACAATGTGCAACATGAGGTGCAAGTACAGCAACTTCAAGCCAACAAGCCAACAAGACAATCAGTTAAGAGATAACTTGTGTACATGGGAAGACTAAAGCCTTTTGTGGATAGCTCTTGTGAACATTATGTTGATACAAACAGCCTTTTGCTTTAGCTGTAGCTTTTTGATTTAGTAAGCATGTTGGGATAGATGGAGTCTTCTGTGGATAACTTATAGCTTTTACGGACATAGTATTCTACAGCCTTTTGTTTTATAGCTGTAGGTAGGCAGATTTGTCCTTAAAATAATATTGATGTTATGTTGGTAAAGAAGCATTGACAAATGCCATTTTGAAATAGAAGCAATTATAGTCAACAATATCCATACATTAAAGCTTCCATTATATTCTTTCCATTACAGCTGCTTCCATTACATTTTTTTCCATTACATCCCAATCAAGCACAAACAAATTGTTAAGCAGATCACACTCTAACATCCATTACATGCACAGCCCTTTCCATTATATTACATTAAAAACACTAACATTACAAAGAACACAAGTCCCCAAACACAAATTTTTGCCTAGATCACAACTCTCCAATCTCCAAAAGCAAACTGTTGTTTGCGGTTCTTTTTTACTTGAAGTTCATTACAAAGAACACCCAGGAGCACAACAAGACAAACCACAATATCTTTTCCTTCGATTGATAGCTTCTCAATTTCTTCTCATATGTCACCAATTGCTCCTGTTTCCCTTCAATTTGCACCTTAAGCCTTCGAACCTCTTCAGCATTTCCATTGATCCTTCGTAGCAGTCCAGGTATGACTTGCACAGCCCTTTCGCACATGGGTGGATCAATCCAAAAGAAATACTCACATGGATCTTCATTTTCAGCTCCGCAAGCCATGAATCTTCTTTCTGAATTTTTTGGGGTCCATGATGTCTTAATTATTGGACTCTTTCGACAGTAGCAACCCATGGAAGGAGGAGTGGATTGGGTTTTTTTTTTCTTTTTGTTTGCGGTGGAAGAAGAAGTAGAATGTCTTGTGATGTGGAAGAAGAGGAGGGAAAAGGAAATGAGATGCTAGGCGGGAAAGACTTATGGAGGGAAAGAAGAGAAGAAGAGGGGAAGATAATAGGCAAATTGACGTGGTTACCCCTTACTAAAGGGAGTTAACAGAACGCCGGTAAGCTCTATTGAACCAAATGACCTTATTTGGACAAAATTTAAAAATCAGTGGTCACTTTGACACAATTTTAAGTCCAGTGGTCAAAATATGCCTAATAGTTCAATGGCCAATGGCGTAATTAACTCAAAATAAAACAGTAAGCTCCTTTCATTTATTATTTTTATTTTCAGTTTTTACAATAATGACCAAAAAGATTCCTCTTATCGCGTACGTTTATCATTTTCTATTATTTGTTTTGAAAAAAAATTAGCTCAAATTATATAATTTTTTATGGAAAAATATGTTTTCAATTTTTTTTTTGGCCGCATCTCACTCATTGTTAGATAAAAGTAGTGAAAGAATTTGTTAAAATGACAAAAAAAATACTACTATATAAAATTATATTTTTCAACTCGATAAATAATGATAAAAAATAAAAATATTAATAAAAATCGAAATAAAAGTGGTAAACAAACCAGCGCTAGTAATTACTTTTAAAGAATAATAATGATGAAAAATACGATCTTAACGACAACTTGGGTTCTTTTACAACACCATGCCCCTAAAAGAAACAAAAAACAAGAGGAAGTCACAGGATGAAAGCATAACCCCTAGACTTATTACCAAAATAATATAGACCTATCGTAAGAGTAATTTTCATAATTGACAGAAGCAATATACACCTCATTATTGTGGAATAATTTCTTGAAACAATGTTTAAAGGAATCCAGAATCACTCATATTAGTCCAATAACCCGGACAAGGCCAAAGTCTGTCATATTTAAAGATTTATGTATCCATACATTTAAGTGTCAATATATTTGATAGATTTAAGGTTGTTATTTAAGTGTTGTGTCGATGGTTTTGAACTAAACTTCATTTGTATTTGCATGAAGTGAACCATCAAATTCAAAATATGTCACGTTCATGCATTTCATATATAAGTACCATCATAATTAAAAGAAACACAAAATAAGCATAAAAATGAAAATGTTTCAAAATATAATAAATACAAGACTAATTCCACATTTGTTACCTTTGTGAAATATCGTACGATTACACACGATACTTAAAGATAATATTGAAAGAACGAATATATGGTTCTTTTTTAGTAATTATTATACTACTATTTGATTGAGTAAAATATATGTGAAATAGATAAAAACTTTATTCACGTCTAGTTTATTGTATAGAATGTGATAGAAGGGGTTGCAACATAGTTATCAATACCGTATCGGTACCGGCCGGTACATACCGTTTTTGCCTTTTACTGGTACGGTATCTCTTAATTTTGTACCGGTCAAAATACCTCTCGATACCGGTTGTACTGGCCGGTACAGGTGATACCGGCTGAAAACTGCGTACCGGCCGAGATATTATGTTTTGTACCGATTCCTTTAAAAAATGTAAAAGTAATAAATTTTATTAGAAATTTTGTAAATTAACCATATAAAGACTAAATATAAAGACACTCTAAGTTATATTATACTAATCAAAACCTCTGTAGCCTCTTGCTCATAAAATTCATTACAATTTGTAAAATCATTCTTGACAAGTTTTCAATATTCACTTATCTTTGATTACTTCATACTTGTAAACTTTGATCATATTCTTTCATCTATATAATGTACTACTTTACACACACTCATTCGCGCACACACATGTACACACACAAAAATAACTTATTCTTAAACCCAAAGACATTATTATTTAACAAACTAGCTTATTTGAAAATTATGATAAATCAAGATCTATAAGATAAACAGTTTATTTTAGACGAGCTGTAAGTAAAAATATATATATGTATATATTGTTAATTCGCCAGTAAATAAATAATACAAATAGATATCGTTGATGAAAATCTTCAAACGGTACCGGTACCGGTACGTACCGTTTCGTGGAGAAAACGGTACGCACTCCGGTACAGTATTCATAACTATGGGTTGCAATGATGTGAGGTTAAAAAATTCTTTTTTGTATATTCACTTACTTTATCTTTTTGCTTTGTATATTATTGATCGAGTTCTAATTTTATTTAATATATTTAGGTAATTATCACTACAAGAGAAATGGTTTTTAAAGATGAATTTTTAGCGACAAAATCAATTCCGTCGCTAAAAGTCACTTTCACTGACGTAATACCCCGTCTTAAAAAATCCGTCAGTAAAAACTTTTACCGACTGGGAACTCCGTCTGTAAAAATATTTATCGACGGATTTTTGGAGACAGAGTTTTAGCGAATGCTTTTTCGTCGCTAACAGTTTTTAAAAAATTATAATTTCGATCAGATCTTTAAATATATATTTAGCGACGAAATTATCTCGTCGCTAAACATTCAGTCACTAAAAATTATTTTAGCGACAGAGTTTCTCGCCGCTTAAAGATGACTTTTATTGACGGACTTTAACGACGACCATTCCGTCGCTAAAAGTCATATCATAAAAAGCCCTATTCCCTTCTTTCTCTCTTCCCATTTTCTCTTTCAGTTTCTCACTCACTCTCTGATTTCCTCCCTCCGACGATACCACCATCGACGATGCCCCCCCATCCCAGGTGACACCCCTCCACCCCACGATGTTGTGCCCCTCGACTTCTCCCAAGCCCTCCACTGCCTCGCCACCACCGCCACTGCACAACCTCTGGTAAGCTCCATTTTCCCTAAATTATTTTAATGCATGTGGTTTGATTCATGTAAGTGTAATTGACTTTAATTTGTTATAATGTATGTGTAATTTTTGAAAATTTGAAATTTCAGAAAGATGGTTGCATATGTTACCAATTTTCAAACGCATGCATGCATAAAAATCCTTAGTTCCCGTTCAAAGGTACTTATTACAAAGTAATCCTTTGTAATGAGCCTTTGGATATCCAGTTTAGACAATTTGGAAAAGTTAAGTATTTATAAAACAGTGTATCAACCCATGCTCTGTGTTCTATGTCGTGAATATTTGGTACACGTTCTCTAGTGTTTCTCCAGGTGCATACAGATCTGGTGTTCTAACATCCCTTAATTCTTGTAAGAGCAAGATTAGACGGGTCTTAGAACACCTAATCAATGTTGTGTACTTGGAGAAATACGGGCAGGTGCTGCCTAATTTTTTGCAGACATAAGATTAAGCATGAGTTGGTAATTATTTTTATAAACATGTATTTTTCTGAATGGGATAGGACCACTATCCATCAGAGAATGGAGGAGGTATATATAGACAAGTTGTCACATGCATGTATTCATCTTCACATCGAACCTGTTTAACTATTGGTTTTAATTTGAAGTGATATATAGTAATCTCAGTCGTCATGTCGGTTAATCGAGTTGGATGAAAAGGAAGAATGATGATGATCGCGTCGATCAATTTCTTGAGTTCGTTTATGCGCATCTTGCATATGTTGACTCTGAGACGATAAGGTGTCCGTGCAGTAAATATGAGTTGTTGCATTGGAGAATGAGAATGGTGGTAAAATGGCATTCTCTCCAATACGGTTTTATGGGTGGATACATAAAGTGGATGAAGCTGGAAAAATGATAGTATTGTCATCCCACCCAGCTAGTTAAGCTGACGTTAAGGAGGAGGAACAGTATGATTACTGAGATATGATTATGGATGTTGTGCATGCTAATGTTGAATGGGGTGACTACCACCTGCAATGACAGTCCCCAACAACTGAACGAGGAGGCTAATCAGTTTTATGATTTGTTGAGAGACGCGAAGGAGCCGTTGTGGGATGGAATCTGGAAACACACGCGTTTGTCTGCAGTTAGTATGTGGATTTTCCTGCATTGGGAATGACGTGTGGGTGGAGCACACATGGAAAGTTAGCGTGCCCTGCTTGTATGGGCATGAATCCCGATCATACATTAAAGCACAACGGGAAGCCCTCGTGGTTCGGATGTCACTGAAAGGTTTTGCTACCAGACCATCAGTTCCGTAGGCAGAAGGATAAATTCGATGGGATAATCGAGCATGAGGTTGTCACACTGGACTACCCATCTAGTGAAGGAGTGCTCTTACACCTGGAGGCACTTGATACTGACATACCATACGACAAGGGTGTGCAGGATCAGAAAATTCCAAGATACTGGAAAAAGCACAATTGGAGAAAATAGTGTATTTTCTGGGAGTTAGCCTACTTGAGGATACTCATTATCCGAAATAACATGGATGTGATGCACATTGAGAAAAATGTTTTCGATAATGTGTTCAATACAGTGATGAATGTCAAGGAGAAATCTAAAGATCACCTTAAAGCGAGAAAGGATCTATAATAGTTGGGTGTATGCCGTGAACTGCATCCTCTGATAGTCAGCAAGAGGACGCTACTTCCGAAAGTACCTTACTATCTAAACAAGAAACATGTGAAGAAGGTCTGTCAGTGGATTAAAAATTTAAAGCTTTCGGATTGATATGCGTCCAACATATCTCATTGTTGCAATGTATCGGAATGCAAGTTCCAAGGGGATGAAGAGTCACGACTGTCATGTATTTATGAAAAGATTCATTCTTACTACTTTCTGGAGACTGTTGCAAAGGGTTATATGCGAGACTTTAACTGAATTATCTCATTTCTTTCAGAATATATGTTCTTATATAATCCTGGTGAGTAACATAGAGGTGCTTGAGAAAAGCATTGTATTGACAATTTGCAAGCTTGAGAAAATCTTTCCACTGTCATTCTTTGATTTAATGGATTATTTGCCTGTTCACTTGGCGTACCAAACTAAGATGGGTGGGCCTTTACAATATCGGTGGATGTATCCATTTGAGAGGTATTGCTTTAACTCTATGTTGTTCATTTACAGGTAATGCAAACATTTTTTCGTTGATATTCCACCTAACTCTATTCGTTAAACTTCTAGATTCATGTTCCATTTAAAGAAAAAAAGTCCGTAATAAAGCTCGTGTTGAGGGCTCAATTATTAAGACTTACATAATGGAAGAGGTTGTAAACTTTTCCAGCCAATAATTTGAGCCTAATGTTAATACAAGATTTCAACTAGGCCGAAATAAGCCCAGAGCCAGCACAAATTTGGAAGGGCAATTGTCAGTATTCAAACAGTTAGACAGTCCATTTAGACGAACTTATACTCAGTGGCTAACGGATGTAGAGTACAATGCTACAATAATATATGTCCTTCTAAATTGTGATGAAGTTTCAGCATTCGTTGAGTAAGTTTCTGACTTTAGATAATTACTGTACATAATTAAAAATGTGTGATGAGTGGGTTAACTCTCTCCATTTGCAATGAATTCGATGCAAAATCTTTAATCACTGATCTCGTTGGACTTGAATCTCATCGGAAATCGTAATTTGTAGAGTGGTAAAAGTAATAAATTTGATTCAATGGATTATTTGCATGTTCACTTGGCGTATCAAACTAAGATGAGTGGGCCTTTACAATATCGGTGGATGTATCCATTTGAGAGGTATTGCTTTAACTCTATGTTGTTCATTTACAGGTAATGCAAACATTTTTTCGTTGATATTCCACCTAACTCTATTTGTTAAACTTCTAGATTTATGTTCCATTTAAAGAAAAAAAAAGTCCGTAATAAAGCTCGTGTTGAGGGCTCAATTATTAAGGCTTACATAATGGAAGAGGTTGTAAACTTTTCCAGCCAATAATTTGAGCCTAATGTTAATACAAGATTTCAACTAGGCCGAAATAAGCCCAGAGCCAGCACAAATTTGGAAGGGCAATTGTCAGTATTCAAACAGTTAGGTAGTCCATTTAGACGAACTTATACTCAATGGCTAACGGATGTAGAGTACAATGCTACAATAATATATGTCCTTCTAAATTGTGATGAAATTTCAGCATTCGTTGAATAAGTTTCTAACTTTAGATAATTACTGTACATAACTAAAAATGTGTGATGAGTGGGTTAACTCTCTCGATTTGCAATGAATTCGATGCAAAATCTTTAATCACTGATCTCGCTGGACTTGAATCTCATCGAAAATCGCAATTTGTAGAGTGGTTCAGAAGACGTGAAAGTCTTTAACCAAATATACTATGTTTTATATGTCACTACATATGTGGTTTATTAACTTTCATTATCTTATATAATAGGTTCAGTCGGTCGATGCTACAGTAGCCTCCTGTTGAAATTACTAACTAAGCCCTAGTAAATAAGCAGCCTGTCATGGAGGCTATATTATCAATGGGTTTAGGTTTAACGTAAAAGATGATGACCGGACAAAACAAACCCAAAACAGTGGAGTCTTTGACAACGACAATAGTTATGACAAGAATTGCATGGACTTTTATAGAGAACTGAATAAGATTGTTGAACTAACATATCTGGGTTCCCAAAATTGCCTGGTAATGTTCAAGTGTACATGGTTCGTGTCACATGCAGTAGAGGAACCTGTGTCAGCTGCGAAGGATTGTAGATGTCAATGTTAAGTTAAGACTTGCATCAGACGAGCCTTTTACGTTTGCTAGTCAAGCAACACAAGTTTTTTATGCAGAGGTCGTTGCAAATCCTAAATCTCATTGGTATACAGTTATCAATTTCAAGAAATTACCTGTGGCATATTACAGTGAGGTAGACCATTTCAAGCAGACCAAGCACCTTTCTCAGTTAGGGCTGTAAATGAACCGAGCTGTTCACGAACGGCTCGTGGTTCGTTCGCCATAAAACTCGTTCATGTTCGTTCGTCTAATATACGAACAAAACATGAACAAGTTTTTAGAGCTCGTTTAATAAACTAGCCGAACATGAACATTCTAAAATGTTCACAAACATGTTCGCGAACAGCTCGTATAAACAATAAATTAATTATAATATATTTACAAAATTAACATTTATATAAATCACATAAATTCAAATTTAAAGTTATAGGCCAAGCCTTTAAGTCAGCCCAAAACCCCAAGCCCACTTATAAACATAAAGCCCAACCTATATAATCCAATCCATGAAGCCCAAAACTTAAAAACCCTAACTATATAAAGTGAAACTAACCTAAACCTAATATCACAATTCAGAAACCACACTCCAGCCGTACTCTCTCCGTCCCAGCCGCACTCTCTCTGTCCTGTACCTCGTCGGCACACACGACACACACAGACGCAGATCGCACATGGCATGTCCATCCCTCCCTCTCTGTCGCTCTCTTCACAGACGGATTCAACTTGCGGCCGGATTCAACCGTCCATCTCCGTCACGTCGATCGCCTGTCTTCGCCGCGTCATCTCTCCGTCGCCGGATTCAACCTGCGGCGCCGGATTCAACTTGCAAAGTTGCAAAGCCGTAAAACGAAGTTTCAGATCTGCAAAGCCATCGCCTCTTCAAAGCTAAGGGCAACCTCGAATGCATTGACCGTTGTCTATATCTTGATCGCCAATCGATAAGATTTATTTTTTCTGTGTTTTTGATTCTGCATTCTTTCTTGGATCTTCTATGTATCGTTTTTTATTAATTATAGCTTGATTGTTTGAATGATTTGAGAATTATGAGTAAATTTAGGGATTTGAATGGAACTTGAACATGAATACGAGCCTGAATTTTCGAACTCGAGTTCGGCTCGTATAATGTTAAACGAATTGAGCGAGCCGAGCCCGAGTCTCACCATCACGAACACGAGCCGAGCTCGAACATCAAAATTTTGGCTCTTAACGAACACGAGCCGAGCTCGAACATGCAAAAAGTTAAACGAACTGAGCTCGAACACACTCATGTTCGGCTCGAACTCGGTTCGTATACAGCCCTATTCTTAGTACATGTTAAGGTGGAAAACAAGGAGGACGATCTCCCTCTCCAACCAACAGTTGATGTCGGAGAAGACATCGTAAATGATAACGCGGAAGACATAGAAAGTGTTAAAGATGATGAGGCTAAGTCTATTGACGCAGATGAAGAATTACTCGATGAAGAGGACAACGAGTCCCAATAAGAATTGGATGACAGTCCGATGATGATGATTATGGCGATGATTCTCAAAATGAAGATGATTGAATTGTACTGTTGTAACATGTATTCTTTTAGTACTCAGTTCATATATATACTCGGTTCATTTATATATTGTTGTAACATGATATGGACTATACATTATTTTGTATGTGTTAATTTCTTTGAAGTTGTTGTACACGAAGTCAGATGTGGATAGATTACGGGCCATCGGTAGTCGTGGTGGACGTCGAGCAGCGTCAACCCCTGATAGTTCCCACCTCGTCATTGCCTACTGATGACGAGGCACATAGTGCTCACATCCAGCGAGCGGGGGTCCAGCCCCAGCCCCAGCCCCAGCCGTAGCCCCTACCCCAGCCTAGTCCCAGTCCCAGCTGCTGGCCCAGTCCTAGGCCGATTCCTCTCACATGCCCGCTTGTTCTCATTCTTCTGTGGGTTCTACCTCATGTATATTTGATAACAGCGTTTCATCATAATGTTAGACTTATATTTAAATTATATTTGATTTGTATTAATGTTAGTGTTTTGCAGGATCTCGATGAGGCCATGGACCGACACGCAGGGTACGCATTGACCCCTAGCATAAACAGAGAGTTACTCTTATCTAGGAGGGTCAGTAAGTAAAAAGATTACATAATGCAATACTCACAATCTTCAATTCTGATATTTATTACTGTTCACTTATTCAATGTATTCGATGTTTGTTCCTCTATCAGGATCCTAGAGACTCCAGCAAAGACAAAAATTGGCATCCTTATGAAGGGCCGATTCTTTGAGCCACAGTTATACTGGAAGGACTGGGATGCCACAACGAGGGAGTCCTTATGGGAGAAGTGGCTGATATGGTTTTTAGTCATTTATGTTAGTCATTATTTGTTTAATTAGAATGTAATTTCAAATTAATCGTATTGATTATGTAATTAGATGTCTTGTAGGAGGGGTTTGAGTTTGAGTCGCTTGAGCTACAGGTGTCAGGGCGACAGACTTTTTTTTGCCTACATTAGCAAAAATTACAGGCAATGGATGCACGACGCACGGGAGCAGGCAAGGAAGATGACGCCCGAGGGTGCCCCGATAGAGGAGTGGAAGAAATTTCTCCCTCATTGGATATCTCAATCTATATGGGTAGTGATGGTTAATAAGTGGAAGATTGATACATCTTGGGAGGCCAAGAGTAAGAGTGTGAGTGAGAACAAACCAAACAAAGATCCCACGCACACAAGGGGGGGTCGGTGGCTCACGACGTCCTCCAACATAAGAATGCGATTAAGCACCCAAACTTGGCGCATGATGAGGTTTGTGCTCTGACGTACACCCAAACACACGTGAGGAAGAAGGATAAGAACGATCAAATTAAGTTACGAATTAATTTGTTTAGTTTGTTAAATTTTTGCCTTAGTATTCGATGTTTGTCGCCTTAATGTTTTGAATGTCAAATCCCTGTTTTGCAAGCCTTGTACGAATAGATCAAGGGGTCTGGGCAGTAGTTTGAACAACCATCATCATCCATGAGTATGGGCAGAAGTATGGACACGAGTTCTGGGGGATTAAAGCGATTGTTGGACACACCAGGGGTAGTCAATAAGCCGAAAGGCCGCATACAAAGCCTCCCCGATATGACTGCACGTGTCTTGGTAAGAGTGTCCCCATCCCCCGCTGCCCCTCCACAGATGCAAACACCGACTATGAGGCGACTTTCGTTACAAGAGAACGAGATCTGTCGCATTGTTACGGAATGCTTAGAATGATCGCGACGAATAATCAGGGTACAACCAATATGTATGTTGAGTAAACACTTTATACGATTGCAATCGAGATTAATGCGTCTGTGCCTTTACATGCAGGGCACTGCTTCTAGACATGCCGAGTCAGATCCAAATCACAGTGCCCCTCGAGGATGATCAACAGGATCCAGATCCGGGACTCACCGACCCTAATCAGCCATTTTCCTCTTAGCTGTTTGTATCCCGCTCCCGTGCCCCCCCCCCCCCCCCCCGACTTGTACTCCCATCCCCTCCTCTATTGTACCACGCTCCCGTGCCCTCCTGAAATTTGTCTATATTTTATTTTTTGATTAGTATGGAGTCCATTCTTTATACATGTGTTGTGTCTATTTTAGAATTAAATTATTGCTGATGGATCAACAATTATTTAACCCTAATGTATATTGAGAAATATTTGCTGGATTGAGAATGATTGTTGAGAATTTGTAATTACAGGCATAGTTATCAATACCGTACCGGTATCGGCCGGTACATACCGTTTTTGCCTTTTACTAGTACAGTATCCCTTAAATTTTGTACCAGTCAAAATACCGCTCGATACCGGTTGTACTAGCATGTATAGGTGATACCGGCCGAAAATTGCGTACCGGCCGAGATATTGTGTTTTGTACCGACCCCTTTAAAAAATGTAAAAGTAATAAATTTTATTAGAAAATTTGTAAATTAACCATATAAAGACAAATTATAAAGACACTCTAAGTTATATTATACTAATCAAAACCTCTGTAACCTCCTGCTCATAAAATTCATTACAATTTGTAAAATCATTCTTGATAAGTTTTCAATATTCACTTATCTTTGAGTACTTCATATCTGTAAACTTTGATCATATTTTTTCATCTATATGATGTAGTACTTTACACACACTCATTCGCGCACACACATGCACGCACATACACAAAAATAACTTATTCTTAAACCCAAAGATATTATTATTTAACAAACTAGCTTATTTGAAAATTATGGTAAATCAAGTTCTATAACATAAACAGTTTATTTTAGAGGAGCTGTAAGTAAAAATATATATGTATATATTGTTAATTCGCCAGTAAATAAATAATACAAATAGATATTGTTGATGAAAATCTTCAAACGGTACCGGTACCTGTACGTACCGTTTCGTGGAGAAAACGGTACGTACTCCAGTACGTACCGTTTCGTGGAGAAAACGGTACGTACTCCAGTACGGTATTCATAACTATGATTACAAGTTTGGGTATTAAAAAAATAAAATAAATAAAATTAGTTTGACTTTATCCGTCGCTAAAAAGTCTTACGTGAATAAATGATTTTTAGCGACCGAAGTCGTTACTGAAGTTTTAAGCAACAGACTTTTAGCGACGGATTTTCTGTAGCTAAAAGTCATCATTTTTGAATATTTTTTAGAGACGGATAATCCGTCGTTAAATATCTGTCTTTAAAACTTTTGACGACGAATTGCTCCGTCGCCAAATATTTTACGTAATAAATTATTTTTGAAAAAAATAAATTAAAATATCAAAAATACAATTAGCGACGGAGTATCTGTCGTTAATTGTATTTGTATGTTCGTGATTCAAGGTCGACTTTAGTAACGGGGTTGTAGGCAACGGACTTTTAGCGACAGAATATCCGTCGCTAAAAGTATTTGGCAACGAATATATTGCTTTTAACGACGGGCAACAAGTCATTTTTCTTGTAGTGTATAGTAAAGCCTAAGTTTTAATAATTTTATTTATTTATCGAGAGTATAGAGAAATTTTACATCTGAAGTTATGAGCTACAACATTTATTGTAATGATTATTAATATTTTTCATATTTAAATTTTTTTTAAGAGCTTGTAATCATATCAAGTCCTAGTAAGCTTCTTTCAGTATATAATTTCGTCTCTCATGTTTTTACATTTTTTTTATTTAGAGTTTTTCTAAAATACATGTACAAGTACACAAATTTTTATCTTTACTTAGATAGCGTTTGGTAACATTTAAATTTTCAGTTTTTTTTCTGTTTTGTAAACTGACGAGAAAAAACGCGTTTGACACACAGTTTATAATTTTTTTCCTTCATTTTTGAAAGCCAGTTATGAAAACATGGCTATTTTTTAAAACTTCCATTTTAGAATTTTGGGTTTTCAGTTTTGATTTTTGTTTTGAGACCACCGCCACCCCTACCCCCCCAATCTCTACCGGCCACCAACCGCCACCATTACCAATCGACTACCGCCGCCATCGACCACCGCCACCAGCCTACACCATCACCGGCCACCACCACCAGGCTACCGCTACCGCCAGCCACTGCCACCACAACCACCACCAACGAAAAAAACTCAAAATAAAAACTCGGTAATCAAACACCCATTTATTTTTATAAAAAAATTAAAATTAAACTGATTTTAATTTTTTTAAAACAGAAAAGAAAAACTGGAAGTGATTTCAAAACAGACCCTTAGCTTCTGTTCTTTAGATTTTTGGTTCTTATCATGTTGAATACTTTAGGTGATAAAAGTCATAATTAAAGACCTTTAGTTTCTTGATTAGTGTAGAATAAAAAAAATCTCCAACTTATGAGGTATAACATTTATTTCAATATATGATTTGGTCTCATGTTTTTACATTATTTCTTTGTTAGTGTTTTTTGAAAGCACGAGTAATCAAATTAAATCTTATTAGTTATTTTAGTGATGACGCATAATTAACTTGACACCTATATTTGATTTTTGTTTTCATTTAAAAAGAACATATGATTTCAGTTTGAGAGGTTGAGATCATTTAAGTAAAAATTAATATGTGAAAGTGAATTTCTATTTTGATATTTTTTATTTTTTCTTTTGAATTAACATTAAGCCAAATGAGGTGTGATTCTTTTTCTTTGCATTTGTTTGGTGTATATGACTTTTATTATAAAGTTTAAACTATTTAGGTAAAACAAATTTCTTGAATAAACATTTATTTTGATATTTTGACATTTTTTAGAAAACTAAGTTACTTTTGATTTGCATATTCTTCCGTAAAATGAAAAAAAGAAAATTTTAACTTGTGAGTATAATCTTTAGTTTCATAGATGATTTTTCTAGTTTTATTTAATTTTAAAGTGTTTTTGGGGTATTAATTGTCAAAATCAAAGCCTATTATGTAAATATATGTCTATAGCATAGAGTTTTGAAAGTGTGGAATTAATTTTCTAATTTTTTAAGGTTCACCAATATTGCGATAATTATACCAACGGATTTGTCAAGAATAAATCATATTAAAGAGTTAATGACTAGGGGATTATTTTAGTATTTTACCTTTGAAGATTTTGTTATGTTAAAGTAATCTTCAAGTGTTAAAAGTTAAGATTAAGACCTAATATAATATATGAATATATTGATTAGATATAATTTTAGAAGGGGTAGAATTAGTTTTCTAGTCTAATAAGGTACACAAAAATTGAGCAAATTAGACCTATAATTGTTTAATAATAAATCTTATTAAAGTGTCAATAAGTTGGGATAAAAAGGAAAATGGATACAAAAATAAATAGGACAATGTGTCATATAATTAGAAGGGGTGACATGTTGCGTAAGTAGCACCATGAACATTAATTCTTATCTATCTCTAATTCATTAATCATAAACATTATTTGCGAAATAAAACTGTTATTTCTATTAACTACTTTTAAGAGTTAAGTCATATTCAGTTTAATTCTTTTATAGTTTGCACTTATTGGTGTTTGTGATTTCCAATTTAGAAGTTGAGATCAAACAATTAAAATTAATATCTTAAGTAAATTGCCATGTTGGTACTTTTACTTCAAACATTATTTTCATAAATAGAAAAGAAGAAAATATAGATGTTTATTTGTAAGTCATATTCGCTTTGATTCTTTTTCTGTTTACTTGTATTGGTGTTTATGATTCCCAATGTAGAACTTGAGGTAAATTTTTTGACACAAATAATCATATTTGTTTTGGAATCCTTTTTTTATCCTATAATTGCCCATGCATCACGATTCTTTAATTTGATTTATTACTAAAAAAATTCATAGTTACTGTTGCCATAATTTTAGTTAACCTTATACGAGTAGAAAATCGATTCTACACTTTTTAAAATTCTACCTAATCAATGTATCAACATATTAGAACTTGATTTTAACTATTAACACCTCAAAATTACTATAAGATAACAAAATAAACACTAAAAAATATTAAAAAATATAAATATTTTTAAAATTCAGTCATATTACATTGTAAATCTTTTTTTTGAAAGATCTTAATTTGTGAATTATTTATCTTTTATTTCATACATGATTTTTGTATTTTACATTTTTGAGATTTTATTATGTTTTTAAAGCACTTTTGAAGTGTTTGTAGTGAAAATTAAGACTTAATATGTTAGTATACTGAATATGTAGAGTTTTAGAAGGTGCAAATTTATTTTCTACTCTTATAAAGTTTAGTAAAATTATGCCAATAATACCTGCAATTTTTTTAATAATAAATTAGAGTAAAGAGTCATGATGCTTGTATGACTTTAATAAGTAGAGGTGAAAAATGAATGTGATACCAAAACAAACATGATAACATGCCGCATAAGCAAAAGAAGATAATGTGCTGCAAAATTAAAAGGAATAAAAAGGAAAAAAAAAACATTTAAGAGAGCTTATGTGTCACATCCACAATGTAAAACTCTACTTCTATTAGATATTTATTATATAATATGATATGATATGATGAGCTACGCAACTAAAGAGTTTGGGGCCGTGTTTTCCTGCAAAACAGACTTGAGCCGAGAAGATTCTTGAATTCAAAATTATTTCTGAATTTCCTAACTATATAAAGTACCAAATACAAAGTTCGCCAATGCCAAATATAGCATCAATTGAGATCCTAGGATCAAATTCAATCAAAAAAGAATAAAATTGTTCTAAGGACTTAGTCGTAAACCATCTCTTAATGTTCAATTGGTGAATGGAATAGAATTAAATATTGGAGTTGTGTTTCGATTTCAACTCCATGAGAATTAGATTCGAAAAAAGAATTATTATGTTTTTGTTTGGATGTCATTATTGAAAGCTTAGAAATTAAGTTATCTACAAATATTTATCAAAAGTGAACATCTATCTTATTGTGAGCAAAGTGCATAAAGAACTTGAAGGTCATAAGATCCAAACTCTACACTTGGATTTTTTTTTATCTATCAGCTTAGTTTAAGGTGGCACTTGGAGGTGAACGCCACCCATAAGTGGCTTTTCAGAAGATTTTAGCAAGTTTGCTGTTACCGGCAACTAGGGCTGTAAATGAACAGAGTTGTTCACGAACAGCTCGCTGTTCGTTCCCTTTGAAACTCTTTCATGTTCGTTCATATAATAAGTGAACCGAACACGAACACAATTTTAGAGTTCGTTTATTAAACGATCCGAATTTGAACATGATAGTGTTTGTTTATTAATATTCGTGAACGAGAGGGCTCGTTTACTTAACGAGCCGAACACGAGCAGAGCCTTATAAACAAACATTCATTCATTTACTCATTAAATATATAATATATAACCTAAAATATCTAAATCTCATCAGACTTCTTATTCACTCTCTCTCTCTCTAATTCTTTTCCTTCTCTCAGACCCTCTTTCATCAGACTGGCATGCCGCCGCCCACACCACTGGCCACACCGACGCCCACACCACCGGCCAAACAGCCACTACCCACACCACCAACCACACCACTGGCCACATTGTCGCCCACACCTCCTTATCTCTCGTTACAAAGCCAAGTCTTCTCTTTTCGGTAACACAACTGGCCGTAATGTGCCTTCTCAAGACAGGCCACAAGCCCACAAACCAAATTAGGTATGATGATATTGGGGGTATGCGAAAGCAGCTTCATCGATGGCCGTCGTGAGGTGTATAGCTTCAACAATGGTGCGATTTTGCTGATTTTTGGAGTTTTTTCCATCTTCTGAGGTATGTCTATCCTTTGCAATGAAATAATTGCTTGAGGGATTGGGGGATCTAAGAAAATTAGGGTTTAAGGGATTGACAGATCTGAGAAATTAGGAATTTCATCTGATTTCATGCAAGAACCCAAGTCGAGCTCTGAAGCTTGAGTTCAGCTTGTTTAATTAAACGACTTGAGCGAGCCGAGCCCGAGTTTGAAGGACACGAACTCGAGTCGAGTTTGAACATACCAAATCTTATATGAACCAAGCTCGAACACGCCCATGTTCGGCTCGAACTCGGTTCGTATACAGCCTTACCGACACCTAAGCTTAGGCTACGATCGTCAGTGATGCAAGGAGATTTCGACAAAGTCCATAGTGGTCTAGCAAAACTCAATGGTACTTTTTGTTGAAGTTTGATGGTGGCCCATGGGCTCTATTGGTTAGTTGGGCTTATCCTCCTTGTAATTCTAAATTTTAGCTAAAAACCTAACAATTATAAATTGGTCAAGATGATACAAAGTAAGTTCCACGATGAATTCTGCAATCCAATTAGACCCTTAATATAAAGATTTTTGCCACCATTTCTTAATTTCCTTAGATAGTAGTGAGATAAGGTAAAATCAATGCTACCATAGTCTCTTTGACAAAGGCCCTCCCATGCATTTGCCTTAAACATATGACCCATTTGTGTTTAGCTTACTTAAAGAAGAATAAGGATATTGCCCAATTGATTTCCCAAATCCTCAAGAGGCATTCATATCAACACTCTTATGAGCCTTTTACTCCTCTGAAGCCAATTTTTTTTACAGAGAGCACTAAACACAATGATATTCACATTCCTAACTTGAATTTTACTTAAAAAGTGGGAAGCCAATTGTGCATTTAATCATGTTTTGAGGCGTGGCAATTTGATCCACAACCGTTGGATATCTGCCCCTCCCTAGTCCGATAGGAACAGATTTTTTTGACTTTGATGGGGTTATAGAGGGGGTATGATATTAAAATTTTTAACCCGCAGTGTGTACGGGTCAAATTTGGTATATCCCGCACTGGTATCCGCCCTACCCTTTCCTGCCCATAGGTATATATCCTAACCCGTAGTCTATGATTCAATCACAGCCGTCCATCTTGAATATAAGAAGTCTCTAAAAAACCCTAACAGCCACTCTTCTTCTTTCTCTTTTTTGTTCATTCACTGCTCAGCCTCCTACTCACCTCTTCGGCTCTTCTCTCCCCCGTACCTTCATTCTCTCCATGCACCACCTCACCACTGTTCACTGTCCTTTGAACTGGCCACCATCCACTGCCAACCATCCAATTGCTTCCCACTGACCGTCACCCCATAAACAGTGGGCCTACGCACCATCCTCTATAGATCGTGAAGGAGATCATGATTAGGAAACCACAATTGTGTTGCGCACCATCCGCCCGCCCACCATGGTTGCTATTGATCTGAATTAATCAATTTTAATTTTGTTTTTAGAAAAAATGTCTGGCTTTAGACTTGTCTTTATTGTGTATCTATCTCTTCGGCTCGTGGTCCCTGTACCCCCAGTATGGCACCGCTAGTAGGAGATACTATCACCATAAGGTCTTCAAAGATCGAATTAAAAGAGGTAGTTACATTGAAAATCGAGGACGAACATGCAATGAGAGATGACAACTAAAGTCACTTATCTCGTGTTGGCTTAACTCTTTTCTGTCCTCATCTATAGATCGTGAAAGATATGTCGAATTGGGACACTTGACCAGTGAAAGGGATCGGGGAGGATTCCGACAAGTTTACCGACAACAAAAAATGGTAAGGCAGATCGGGGCAGGGTCGGATTTTTTTAGAAGCCTGTCAGATCAGGGATGGTATTTCCATCCATTGACTCAATGGTGGGGCAAGGAGGGCGGGGCAGAATTGTTTGTTAGGACTAGTGGGGCGGGTGCTGATTTCACAAGTTCCGCATCTAACCCCCCCATTGCCATCCCTACATGTTTTTACAACACTAGTTATCTTTTGACAAACATTGCTTAACAATAGTTAAAAGCCAAAGAAGTTATTTAAACCACAAATTACTAAAAGCATATCTAAAGTAACAAAATGATCAAGAAGGGTATAGAAGATTGCTTATTTTGTTATTTACTATTTATTTTTCATTTGTCTCTCGTAATAAAAGTTTAGATTGCTATAAGTTGTAGAATTTATTTTCCTTGATACTTTATTTCCCCTTCCTTCATTCATCTTCTCATATTTTCATTAAAGAGTCCTCACTCCCATTGTCACAACAATACCTCTTGATATAACTCAAATATAAACTCTCAATTATTGGGGACACCAGGCATTTCAAGTCAAACAGGGTCAACTACGGAATTAGTAGTTACCTTATTGGGGGAATTAGGATTCTAAAAGGATCCTAACATGATCTTTAAGGATTAGGCCCAAAGCCCATATCTCGGGTTCCTAACCCTATTAGGGTTCTTATACCTACATCTATATAAAGGGGACTCCGCCAAGTAAGCAAAGAACTACACACACAGACACATTGTATTTCTTACTTTCTCAGAGTTCTATCCTGTTAGATGTGCTCTGACTTAAGTATCGGAGAGTTCCCCTGCCGGACCCCAACCCTATGGTCACTCTTTTCTGTCTTGCAGGTTACAGTTCTAAGTTGTGATTCCCGATCAACTTTTTAGCAGCAACAAATTGGAGCCATCTATGGCACCCACTAGTATAGCCGATTAATCTCAAGAAAACTCAAACAACTGTATTGCAAAGCCATATTGCAAACAGCCGCCAGCAATGTGTCAGAACCACCGATAAAACCACCGCCATCACTGGCCTCCAAATTCAACTGCCATCACATAGAAAAAAAGAAGAAGAGGGAATCCAGAATTTTCAAATCACTAGTACAACGCATGTGCGATGCACGTAAACGTTAACATTTGACAAAATTAGATTATGTTATAGAAAAGTCATTACCCCATGTATTATGTAGATTATGACAATCAATTTTCAGTAATTCAAGTATACATGTTAATATAATTGAAGTCAAAAAGGCAAGTAAAATTAACATGTAGGTGCATGAGTATTGTTCTAAACAAATGTTATGAATCCATGTAAAAAATATTAATTGTTTCACAACTACCATCATCTCGCACAACTTTTATAGAATGTAAAAACAATGTACATCGATTTTATGTCATTGATGACCCATCTCCTTATAGTGGTCTTACCCACCACCCTTTTGAAGTAGAAACAAATACAATTTTGAATCGTGGCATAGTCCAACTAAAAGGTCTTTAACAACCAACAAAATAGTATTATCTTTATGCCAGCATATATAAAGTGGTAGTTTTTCAACTTTAGCTTTTAATCGTTTTTTACTTGTTTCTGGTATTTATATTATTTTATAGTCTAACTTGACGAACACAATAGTTATGGTAAATATCTCAGAATTGTCCTTAGTCACCTTATTTTCTAAAATCTTTTTTGTATTTAATTTGAGAAAGATGTTCTTATAAAATTAGTATTTAACTTATTTACATGTTAGGATTTGTTGCAATGAAAGGTTAGTAACTTCGAACACTTCAAACATAAAAATGCTTATCTATTTACAAATACACGACTACTTTTTAAAAATAATATGGTTATTATGATTTTTCTTGTTAAACGAGAAGGGGTTATGCGCTGCACACCAAATAGCAACCATGCTGTCAGTCGCTCCAATCTCATTACTGTAATCTTTTGTCGCCTATAATGATTTAGTGGTATTTTTAAACGATCCTGTTACTGGCAAGTGATGAGGCAACTGATGAATCATTTACTCCCTTACTGATATGGTGGTAAATATAATTTGATTATAAAAAGATGCACTTTCGAAAGAGAAAACAAATGAACAGAAAAAAAATAATAACTCGTGCAATTGAATTTTTTTTAATTCGTTCTCTTCTCTTTTCAATCATGTAAAAAAGTGGTATAGAGATTTTTTTTAATTATTTTAAAGTTAATTTCTAATTGCAAATGCGTAGAACCGTCCCTTCATTTAGTATCCAGTTAGAGATTATCTAAATAGGTTATGGCAGTGTACATAAAGGTAAATAAGAAGTGAAGTCATAATAACTTACACAATCAAAGACAAAAATGTGTTATTTTCTTGTAAGGAAGACAGATTATACTTGGCAAGTGTTCATCAACTTTCGGTAGGATACCTATATAAAGGAAATGATAGTCATTTCTATTAATTTTTCTTTTTAAGATTCATATTATAGAGAAGCAGAAGAGGTGGAATAGCCCTTAGTTCGAAGGTCGTGTTGATACTTAATCAATAATTGATATGAAATGAATAATTTTAAGATTTTATTAGGGCATGATGTTCACATCATAATTTTCAATCCTAACACAGCTAAAAAAAGGTAGGTATTTTCACATTTTCATACTGTTAGGTAAGAATTTTTCACGACAAAACAGAAAATACTAAACGTACATGATGGAAAAAATATTTTTGGTTAAAGTTAATTATTCTACTTATGTCATAAGACATTATCATCATCAAGGTCTTGCATGTTCTAATTTATGTAAAGCATTAATGAGTAGTGAAAAAAATGAATTTGTTAAAAGAATCTAGACTTTTGGTACGTTAATTGTATAGCAAGGTAGTAATTTTAAAAGATAAGAAGAGTATTATGGTCTAAAAATAATTTTCAAAGATTCACACGTTTATATGTAGTATAGATTTATCACAAGCTCCCACTAAAGCAGCTATAGACAAGTTGCTACCGTCGTTTCGTGGCGACTCCGCAACACCATCCCAATCAACAGTGACGGCACTACCTCGCCAACATTTTCCTCCCTGTCATGCTGGTCAAGTCAACAATGTCACAGCCAATAATAGTCCAGTTTGCAAACCCTCACCGGCACAACCGTACGACTACTAGCGGGGAACCAATCAAATACCACCGTGGGTCCTCAAGTGCTCACCGCAGAGTTTCATCACAGCTTTACAGATTTCTGACCCACCACCGCGGGTGAACAACCCGGTCATCAACCAAAAATTGCAATAGTGAAACTGCCATCACCACTACCAAGAACAACTTCCACGACTACACAGTCATCCCTACCGGAGTCACTGGCACCACAATTAGCCTCATAGGGGCAGCAAAGCTGCCGAAGCAGCAACAACATCCCAAAAAAAAGGAGCGGAGAGGAGAGGAGGAAGAAATGGCAAAAACGATGTCGCCGATTCCGTCAGCGCCACACGCCACCATCACTACCATCACCGTTCAAAGTTCGCAACAATGCTCTACTGCTTCACAACATCCACTATGTAGAGAACCTATCAAATGCCATCACCGACATCCTATTTAAATTACTGCCACCACGACCGAGTGACTCACATTCAATTATGCGTCTCATCGCTGCTAGAAGAGAGGTCGCCAGCGGCATCGTCTCTGTAGCACAACTAGGCGAAGTAGACTAAGGCTATGAGGCCGATGACCAGAGTGTGCTCGATCTGCTGCTCGTGAAAGTGAAGGGGCAGACACAAAACGTGTATTCTTTCCTTTTGAAAAAAGAAATTCTACACTCTCCCCATAAAAATGGGTATTTACATTTATACGCACAAGGTCTTATTTATTAGACATATACCTCATTTTTTAAAAACATTAGACTTTTTGCCTATGAAAGATGCATATTTATACTTAAGACCCAGATGGTCTCGTTTATTCGACTTAGGCCACATACATTTTAAAGCATTAAGCTTTTAACCCATGAAAAAAGCCTATTTAGATTTATTACCATAAAGTCTCCTTCATTCTAATACTCTGAACCTTGTTATTGTCTTGCCGATTAATTTAATATTATGGACAATTTACATACACAACATTTATCATAGATTTGCACAAGCGAAATTTTATTAGCAACCTTTAACAACAAATTTTTAGGAACTATAAGTTATAATTTAGCAATAGCAGTTATCAGTGATGTTTATTGGAGTGTTTTATGACAATTAGTACGAGCGATATTTTTAGGAACCTTTTTTATTAAGCAATACAGAATTTATGATAGTTAAAGGGGTGAATTGAAAATTTAAATTAAACTTAGTTGGGGATTATTAGATAATTAAAGAAAGACATTCAAGTCAAGGCCTTATTTTTGAAAAAAATTAAATTTAGGAAGAGAACATATGAGAGAGAAATCAGGAAGAAATGGGTGCGATAAACCTATTTTTTATTACAGCTACCATAGAGATAGATAGACTGTGTGAGAGAGGGAGAGAGAGAGAGAAAGAAAAAATATATAGAGAAGGGCTGTCGAGAGAATTCTGTCAGATTCAGGCGAGGTGTTTTAAGGTAAGATTTTTTTACTCTACTTTCTTAAACTTATTCATTGTTTAGGGAGGAAGGGACTGGGAATTTTCGGAGCAGTATGTGTACATATTTAGTGTGTAATGTATGAGTATAACTCTGTGATTGTGAGCATAACTCTGTGATTGTGAGCAAGAGGGAAATGAGTTGTAAATTCAGTTGTGTGTGTGTGTGTGTGTGTGAGAGAGAGAGAGAGAGTTTGTGTGTGCCATGAGTGTGTGTGCAAGAGCATAAAAAAGTCGTGTAGTGCAGTGTGTGCACAAGGTAGGGGGGATAGGAGGCTGACGTAGGGTGTTTATGTGCAACTATGTGTAGTGGTGAAATGGAAGGGGGGAGGGGGTGTAATAGTGATGCAGGGTGTGTTGTGTAATGCGTGTGTCTGATTTCAATGTGTGAAGTGTGTATGTGTGTGCGGAAAATAAGTGGATGAGAAATGAGAGGGACTACTGAAATGTGAGAAGTGTGTATTTGTGAGATTGCATGAAATGAGTTTGTGTATTGCACGTGTGTGATTTTAATGGGTGTATATGTATTTGATATTAGTGCATCTAGTATGTTAGTGGTGAGGGAGTGGGAGTTGTTTGTTCTGTGTGTTCAATCAGTGGGCAGTGAAGAATAAGGAGGAAGAAGAAAATGGCATTGAGCAGAAATAAGTTTGTGCAGTAGAAAGGTTCTTTGCAAAATATTAGAATTATTGTTAAAACTTCATATTTTTCTGAAATTGTTTAGTATTTTTAATATTTTTATAAATTTAATTTTTCTAAAATTTATTTTGAGCCTTTAAAATTCATATTAAATTTAGAAAAAAATACAGTAATGTTTCTATAATATAAACAAGTCTCAGTTTAAGTTTCATGAATTTTAGGGTTCAATTGATACCTTTATATGTATCGTATCTGATTTAGTGAAACGAATGATTTTAAAATAGTTTCAATATTTTTTAAATTCTGATTTCAATTTCTGTATTTTTCTTTTATGCTTTAAAGCTATTATATAAATTATGGGACTTTAATTAGAGCTAGAAATAGTAATATTTGTTTTTGGGCTTTTCTTGTATTTAAAGAAATTCTTTTAATTCATAAATAATAAAAAATTTAGAAAATTCATATTTTGACTTTTTATCATGAATTTTGGGGTATTATTAGGCCATAAGGAGTGTGCGGGATTTCTAATTAGGTTTGGTTGTACATAGGAGCCGTTTCAATTTGGGTTGTGTTGAGGGTGTCGGAGTGAGTAACTTTAAGAAATTAGCATTAGGTTCATAGTATTATGAGGCTCGATTTTAGTCTGATTAATAATTTGCTAGTTTAGGTTAGATCAAAAGATTTGAACGAGGTTGCTTGGCAGCACGCATAATTTGAATCGAGGTAAGAAATTTTATTCGAAACCCAATTCATCATACTCAACCTTGTATGTTTTATTCTGATTTGTTATCAAATTTCACTGAATTTTGATTTTATGTCTGTTATAAAAATGTTTTTGAAATTGCCCATGAAACCCTAACTTAAACCTTAAAGCGATTTTTTGAAATCCTTTTAATGCTTATTTGTTTTGTTGATTTGATCATTCTACAGCATATTGAATTATGTTTGTTTGTTTTTTAATATTGATATGAGTTAGTAAATATGAGGAATTATAAGGATGGTCTGTACTGTTATGTTATGTTTGGGTTAAAACTAGTACCTAAATGGGCTAATTAGTATATATATATATATATATATATATATATATATATATATATATATATATATATATATATATATATATATATATATATAGTGTATCTGAGTACTATCGGGGTGACTTTCCTATTCAATATTGTTCATGTTCAATGTTATCTGTTCTATATTATAGTACTTGAAATGATTTGAAATGTCTATTGATTTGAAGGATTGAATTGATACCCTTCCTTATATATGTAACGAGATGCTCTAGCATTTTTTTTAAACCTATTATTTGACTTCAAATGTAAAAGCATTCGAATCGCATTGTTTTAATCCTTGATTGACCTTATCATGCTCTCAAAAGTTCACTCTCATTTGAATTTCCTTTTATAGGTGATAATCATCGATAGGTTACTTGGGTATGGACTAGAGCCAAGCGAGTGAATTAAATTAAGTTACTGTATTGTCCATTCGAACCCCTACGTGGGGTGAATATTGTTTAAAAATTTTCAGACTTAGATTTGATATTTCATTTATGACAATCTACTAAGAATATGATTTAATTGACGGTTTAATTGCTCTGATGATGGTTATCTATTTTGGTATTGTCTTAGTATAACTGATCGACTGAGTAGTTGAAGCTCTGAATTTCAATGTTACATTTATTTAATGTATACCGCACATTCTTGTATATGTATGTGTGTGTGTGTGTATATATATATATATATATATATATATATATATATATATATATATATATATATTATACTTGCGCATCTGCTGCTAACAATAAAACATCTACAATTTTAGGCGCTAGCAAGCCTTCCAAAGGCTGCATTCTGTGCACTTCTATATTTCCTAGACTTATTTACTTTTTGGTCTAGTATTGTCTAGTCGCGTCAATTGGCGTGAATACATTACATGTTGGATCTTACCGACTGCTACGACTTTTTTGAGCTCATTTGCAACGCGGAGTGCAACACATTCCTGTCGTCTAACTGACAAAAGCCCTAATGGGGCAACAGAGTATGAACATCGCTTTTATCCCTATGTTAAAGGATATTTTTTAAGTCACGTATTATTTTCTTGTTGGAAGGGCTTAAACTGCGCCATCAAGCATCAACATTGACGTGAAAACTGCTTCATAAGCGAGGGATCAATTCATAGCGCTCTACAACTTCAAGTCATTGCTTAGGGTTTCCACAACATAGAATTCTCGACTTGGAACTACATATTGACTTGTGGGATATTCAGTCATACAAGTGACCTCTGTGTGAAATGTTCACACCACTACACATTAAGGAGCTCACCTACATTAATTGAGGCACGCACACCGCAAACACATCTAGTGAATAAGAACACTTGGCTATATTACTGGTATAACTACAAGCTCAAGCTCATGCTCATGCAATCAGCAAATCGAATCTAGCTGCCGCACAATTATATCGATAAAATGTGGCAACATCTTTATTGATCATCTAGTGAGATCTAGCTTAGACGGACTCTGCATCCTTTATGTTTATATGCTTATCTAGCCGAGTGTATGGATTATGGTCTTTTATATTTCTATTGCTCATACAGTTCTTCTTGCGACCATGCCCTACGTATAGGCTGAGAAGCCATCTTTATATTCATGCTTTCTCAAACAAGGAGGCTTTATATCTTATGACATCATCAATATTACAGGCTTAATGTCTTGTGCTCTCTCAGACAGAGAGCTTCAGCCATATTACGGGTTCAATGTGCCGCACCTTATTATTTAGCGTCACGACAACAAAATACTTGTTTACTTCGATCACAGCCCTCAAGGGCCTTTTGAAGAACTTTGCATTTCATCAAAACCCCAAGGGTATTTTTCATGATCTTTGAGCTTTGTGCTCTATTAGCCCTTAAGGACGCTTATGAAAACTCTATGTTCCATCAAACCCTCAAGGACATTTACATGAGCTTTGTGCTCCATCAACCCTTAAGGGCGCTTACGAGAACTCTATGTTCCATCAAACCCCCAAGGGCATTTACATGAGCTTTGTGCTCTAACAGCCCTCAAAGGCGCTTACGGGAATGCAATGTTCCATTAGCCCCCAAAGTCACCTCAAGGGTGATAAGATAGAGCTCAAGCTCTATCCATACAGTTTAGCAAAAGCTTTAACTTGTGAAACAATAAAGCATTTTGTGGGATTTCATCACCCCACCACACTTTGTCAATTCAAAACTGCAAAGCGAGAGTGTGAGGCCAATTTTACCAGCTCTCAGATGATGATGAGCATTAACATAAAATAAACATGTACAAGCACGTGCAACAACTTGCATGCACAGCTGTGCATCCTTTCCCAAGAGGGGTTACTATGAGGCACATCCTCTAAGGATCCCAAGATCCCATGATTCGTCTTCCCAAAGACAAATCCAGGTAGCCTGCTTTGGTAAAATTCGAAGACCGAGCTCTCAAGAGCTAAAGTCTAAACAACCTGGTTGGATGAAATTTCATGGCTTGAGCTCACAAGAGCTTAAATCCGAGCATAATGAAATGGGGAAAATATTATATACCCTTATAAGTAGATAAAGAATCAATCCCTTACAAACATGGTATACACTTCCTCAGCCAATCATTTTGGCTAAGGAAGGGGGGCTTATGATATACTCCCAATTATTTGGGGACACTCGGGATTCGCTGTCAAAATGAGTTAACTACAGAATTAGGATTCTGAAAGGATCTTAACGTGATCCTCAAGGATCAGGCCCAAAGCCCAGCTGTTAGGCTCCTAACCCTACTAGGGTTCTCATACCTACATTACTATGAAGGGGACTCTCTGAAGCACGCATACACATTGAGACACATCGCCTTTTCTTGCTTTGTCAGAGTTCTACCCTGTTAGCTGCGCTCTAACTTAAGAATCAAAGAGTCTCCTGCCAGACCCCCATCTGGCAGTCATTCTTTTTCTATCTTGCAGGTCACAATTCCAGGCTATGGTTTCCGATCAACTTTTTAGCAACAACATTTCTAACGTCTATCACCATCTCCACTCAAACCCAAACAAGGTCATTGCCAACTAGAATTAAGTCTTGGCACGGTAATGTTTAAGTTTGAAAAAAATTACTACCATTAATGGTACTAACAAGCAATAAAATAGAGAAAGAAATCACACAACATGGAGATTCAACAAGGTTCACCAATATGGCAATGTTATTCAAAGTATGATTAGTTTGTAAATTTCCTATTCAGCAATAAATTACATGCTAAACCCTAACTCGCTAGCATTCTTCTTCCTTTTGTATCTCTCCAAAATTTAAATACAATGTTAATATAAAAACCCTATAGTGATATAAAAATTGCTTTAAAAGAAATGCTTCCACCATATTTAGGGTTTTCTACAATACTTTTCTTTGGTAGTATAGCTAGCTTAACTTAGGTTTCACATACAACTAAGCTTTATCAGTCATGACTTTCCTTGTGGTAGAATTTGCTCTAAGCCATCTTCAGCTTTGGAAAAAGTTTCAATTGAGTGTGAATACAACTTTATGTGGGTTGATCTCAAGTATAGTTTGTTATGCCATACGTCTGTCATTCACGACGCTGAGACAAACGATGAAATACATGTACAGTTTTTTTGAAAGTAACTTATTTCAAGTTGATATCTAGACTGTTTTTTGGCATGGTTAACATTCATGAAGCCTAGAAAGAAGCATGAAAAAAAAAGACAAAGCATTGTGGAATTATGTCGGTGACAGTGGTGGCTTGATTGCTTATCTGCAGAGTTTGCAGTCCTTGGCCTAGGTAGTTTCTAGGGCTATAATTCCTAGCCAATACATATCTTTATAAGTGTATATGTGTCTTCCTCCCACAAGTATCCTCGATCACCTTTCCTTTTTTGGATGTCCAGAAATAGCCTTTCCTTTTTTGGATGTCCAAAAATTGTCTACTCTTTTGGAATTAGAAAAACCATAAAAATTGTACTTCTAGTTTTATATCTGCTTCATTGCTCTTTGATCTCTTTCTCATTCTTCATTTAGTGTTCATTGTATCTCACTGCTTTGTGCAGCAAATCCTCATTTTTTTAGTGCACTGTCTCCTTTTAACTTTACTGATTACCTCACCAACAAATCCACTTTTACCATTGTCTACACTTCACCCATTTCTTTCTTCTCTTACCTCTCTTCACTCACACACCATGCTTGAGTATAAATATTCCTCCTCCTCATCTTCGTTCTTCTTCCTTCACTTCCTGTATAGTAGATTCACTGAAAAAAGCCATCTAACAGTCGGTGGTTGGTAAAATATGAGCCATGAAGTCATGGATACAGTAGGGCAGTTAAAAATACTAGGTAGGTGGTCATACTTTCATCCCAGTTCAAAAAAAAAAAAAAGAGAAAAAGGGGTGGTCAATGTTATCATAACATAGTTGAGCTCTTATGGCAGTTCCTTTTTTTCTCATCAAGCCGCTTAAAATAATTGCAATAATAGTTCTCAAATTGCTTTAAATAATCAGTTGATTCGAATACACATGTGAATACGTTTAGGATGGAAAATAAAGTAATAGGCAGAGGCAAGAATATGGCAAAAATACTTACTTAGATCGCTAAATAATTCCGAGCTACTTCAAATCTGATCCTAGTACTCCTACACTGAATCAATAAATTCATAAGCGATTGCAAGTATTTTTTGTAGTGTGAAACAAAAAGCCTCTATCCCCTCTTCTAATCCCATCCACTCACATGCTAATCCTTGTACAAAATGCACACACAGGCACGAGCATAGGGTACACAAGCACACAGTACCACACTGTCTTCACACACTATTTACACGCCCCTTCCCATACACCCCACACACACTGTACAACTGTATACCCTCACATACATTAAGCGCGCTCACACGCGCACACACACACACACGCTGACACAGTACACACCCACCCCACTGGGTGTATAGACATGTGTACACTGCATACCCATACCCCCTTGCACACACCCACTTTATACCCCCATACATACATACTTTTCACACATATAGAACATACTCATTCCATACCCATACACCAATACAAACATGCACACACTTCAACCAACGCACTGGACACACGCATACATACTTCACACATAAACTCCCGCACAGACACCACACACACATAAAAACTCACGCACACACTTGTAGTACACACCCACACACGGCCATACGGCTGCACACACACACGGTCACACTACTTTGCATACACTATGAAATTCCAAACACACAGTACACATATACAGACTTAAAACAGACACTGACACACACACACACACACACACACACACGCGCGCGCGGCTGTATACACATGGTTACACACACTTTACACATTGTAATTCACTCACACATATAACTCACACACCCACACATTATGTCACACACACACACACACACACACACACACACTCTCTCTCTCACCTAGTTGGTCCACTGTAGTAACACACACATGACATCACCACATAGTCATCGCACAACAAAAACTTACCTTACACACACCAAATATATCTACCCATACCGTTTACACACTAACACACCTAAGCTACACACAGACACACGCCTTTCATTCTTTAGCTCTCTTATGGGGAAACGAAGGATAAATGGTTTTTTCTTTGACTTTTGAATACCCTATCCTCACATCATTTTACAGATCACTAAGAGTTCTATCATGTAGCCCTGATTTTTCTCTGTTCTATTATCAATATATTATCTCTTAGTTAACCTAAAAAAAGAGTTTAGTTTTGTATATTCACATAAAATCGCCGATTAGTTATAACTTTTCCAAAGTTACCCACTCATTTTGATTTATTTCTCTATCGCATCATAGTTCATCATCATTACAATTTTGACCACTCACTAGGGAGCAATAGGTGATTAAAAGATAATTACATATACCGGATAAGTAAATAAATAAAAGACTTAACTACTGGTCAACCTCAGTTGACCGTTGTACTTTTAGGCAAATTCAATATTGGACATCGATTTTTGTCAAAGTGATCACTAAAATCTAAAATACATTTCAATTAGGTCACTCCGTTAGCTTCTATTAATCCAAGTCCGTTAATTAAGGGGTAAAATTGTCTTTTCTTTATTCCTCTTCTTCTTTTTTCTTCCTTCCTTCCTTCCTTCTTCTTCACTTACACACGTGCGCGCGGAATAACAGATTATGGTAATTGGGGATATTCTTATTAGCAATCCTTTGTTCAATCCTTATACCTCGTACAAGGTATGAGATAACAATCTCCATACTGGAAGCACCAAAACCATTGCCACTGCACCTGCTACCATGCCCATCGTACCCATTACAACCGTCCCCAATCTCACACCTGGTAATCCTTCTTAATTCTTGACTAGGTTGTCAATTTTATTTTGAGTTAACATAGTTTCCTTTTGATTTGGTTGAATTAAGTGTTTAATTTGCGATCTTTGTGGTGGTGTAAGATAGTGGGTTTAGTTGGTAACCTGTGATAATGACATCAGAGGGAAAGAGGGAGGGATGTTATGGTGGTCGTGGGTTGGGGTGATGATGTCAAAATGGCTTATACTTGCATCAATGACTGGTTATGGTGGTGACATGGTGCTAATTATGGTCGTGAAGTGAGGTGATAATGAATACAGGAATAACGATAACTGTAACATCTCAAAAATTCGTAGCTTCATGGCCCCGAACTTCCGGAGCATTAACCTATCACATCACATCAAACATGTTAAATCCTGTATATGACACATACTTCGGAGCATCTAACTAGACATCAACTCATATTCTTCAAAATACAAGATTACATAACTGCTTAACTTAAACTATTAAACTTAGGCTCTTTATGAACTCGAGTTCTTATAGAACAAGTTAATAGTATCAACCCATGAAGGGGTCTTACTATACAATAATGGTGGGCTCTCCAAAATCTCATACAGACTCTCAATCCATTCCCGAGCATTCTATAGCTGATCATTACATGCAGAAGGGAATCAAACGAAGGGTGAGCTTTTAAGAGCTCACTAAGGTCAATCAAGGAACAACCGAAAGAATTAAAAAATGATTCTAAAGTTCATTTGATAATAACGTTCTAAAAAATTTCAACAATCGTGAACAGTTTGATAATTTTCAAAACGATCATAATTAGTCATAAGCATGTACCAAAAATGATTATTTGAAGATCATTTTTAAAGCCATCATTTTAAACCGCAATGATGATTTTTCAAAGGGTTTTAAAATGAAAATAGATACTTCAAAGCGCAATGGGAGAAAGGTTTCAGATAATCACAAACAGTTTGATCACAATATGGGGAAGAGTTTCAACTCAATCCCTCTTCATTTAGATATCAAGACATTTATTTGAACATCATTTTCAAAACAATCATTGTAAGCTACACTATAAACAAATTCGGAGATATTGATCCTGGCAAAGGCAATGCCATTTAGGCAATGCACAAGAAGTGTACACCTCCCCATAGAATAGATTCCTAGGTCAACACAAAAAACAACAGTTATAAAATCAACAAAGAATTCAATGCTTGACATGTAATAAAATGAGCATGAATATGAATTCATTTAACTGAAATCAATTAAGGTTCCAATTACAATTAAGCATGCTGATATAACTCATCACTCAGAATTACAAAATAACAACAAACAAATAGCAAGAATAAATAGAACAAATATTGAATTTAGGCACAACAATTCAGAAGAATGAATACAAACAATTATCGAATTTGCTCAGCATGTGATACAAGGTAAGCACAATAAGATTTTCAGATATTCAATTTAGGTTCAACGTTAGGGTTTACTTGACAATGACATACTGATATCAATACATAACAAAGTGTTCGACAATAGCCATAAGTAAATTGAAAGAATACTTACAATCACATGTTATCGAAATTAGGGTTCAGATTGAAATTCTTACCCGGGGTTCAGATAGAAACCCTTATCTGGATCCGAAGCTAAGCCAGTCTAACCGAAAAGTCTTTTGCTTTAACCTAAATGGAACAATCCAATTTTTAGTATGAAGTATATACTACAATGTTATGAATTCAATACTGACTCACATATACTCCCAGAACAGCCTCCTTTATTGAGTTTGTAAAATTATCAAAATGCCCCTTATGTGTAAAATTATCAAAAATACCCATCTCATACTTAAATCATCAAAACGTCCTTTTCGTAAGTAAAACCACTAAAATTTTATTATCGTATATGAATTATCGGATTTGCTCGTTGAAGACTTGAGTAATTTACCCTAAAATGCCTTTTATATGCACAATTACTAAAATACCCCCTCTAGGTGCCAAACTACCAAAATACTCCCTAGGGATTCCCGATACCAAAAAAAAATCTTAAAGCACATCAAAACACTATTTTAACCATCTCGAAGTCTTTTTGGGTTAAAAATATATATTTTTAAAAAGTTACCCCAAAATCTCGAACAGGTGTCCAGACCGAGCGCTCAGAAGCCTGTTCTGCTAAAAATATTTATCAACCTCGGAATGATATGAAATTTTATATACTAAATAATATAAGGTTTTTCTAAAATTTTCAAATTAAAATAGCTTGGTTTGATATGTCAAAAAATTCAAAAATTCTTTTTAATCAATACCTTAATTTAGCATTCTGCACCGATACTGAAAATCTCAATATTTTCTGTAGCGTACATCTTGTAAAAATATTGGGGTTACTATTTTGAATATTGTCAGATTTTGATCTTAACTATTTATAAACATTCGTATAAAAACTGCCTAAATACCCCCTCCTATTTAGTGACAAAAACAGTCACTATTCAAACCCATTTGGATTAAACACTCACGCTCAAACACCATGAAAACACACACGTCTTCAACCTCCCTCCACTGTTGAAACACCCCACACACTATTCTCACACACACACGTTATGCATCTAAATACCTACTAAAACACGTTACACCACCCAAAACACACACATACACCCCATCAAACATACTCGAAGCATACACTACACTGTCACACACTCAACACGCATTGTCACACGCGCGCTCGCGCGCACCCTTCTTAACACACAGAAAACTCACAATTTCAACTAATATCTTCATAAACAAACACAAACACCACAAGATTATTCATATAATCACACGCCCACCCACCCACCCACACCCCTACACACCCACACACACTCTTCGTACCCACTACAGACACAAAACACACATCTTAACCTTAACACATACACATATTTGTAACACAAACACACTCTCTAAGTTCGACCTGACAAATGGGTAAACCCGCTGGGTATGGGTAAAATCTGGCCTGATCCAGGTAAAAATAGGCAGGGTAAAATTTACTCGGTTTTTCCCGGGTAGAGCTTTTTATTGCCCGTACCCTACCAAGGCGGGTCGGATATTACCGACGGGTAAATTTTTATTATTTTTAATTTTTAATTATTATTTTTATCACCAAATATTCATTGAACTAATTCTTTTGGAGTATTTTTCCTTCTTTTTTATTACTACAAATTTTCTAATTTAATTTCTACAATTCATTTGGGAAGTGATCATCTCAGATCTCAAATCTAACACAAATCATCTCAATCTGAACACAATTAGCACATAGTAGAAAAATACTTAATACAAACAAAAAATAAACACAAATAAATCTGATTTTTAAAAAAAAAAAATTATCGGCTAAACTCAAAAAGGGTAACAAAGTCGATCGGAGACCACTTCGATCTTTGCTGTAAGTTATGTACTATCCCTTTCATGATAGGAGACATGGCACCGAAGATTTTGCAGAGACATGGCGTCGGAGATGTTGCGGAGATGTGGCGCCAGAGGCGGATCTGGCGTAGCTTAGTCGTCGATAAAGAGACCGACGTTGCGAGAGAATCTGGCATCGATTGGTCGTCAATAGAGAAAGCCACATCACGAGAGAGCAGCTCCGTCGTGAGAGAAGAAGAGCAGCGTCGGGGCGAGAACAGCGCCATCATGAGATAAGGAGAGCAGCTCCGTGGGATAGAGAGAGAGTCCGGAAGAAGGGAGGAATTAGGGAAGAGCGGTGCAAGAGAAGAATGAATGATCTGTGAATGTAAACCCTAACACTAAGTACTAGTTATATAGAACAAAGTACGGGTAGACCGGGTAAACAGTACTTGACCCGGACCGACCTGAAAAATACGGTCCGGTTCTGGTACGGGTCTATTTTCAACGGGTCATCAAAATAGGTACCCATACCCGGGTTTTTTGGCCGGGTACAGATCGACCCATGGGTCTGGGCCTTTTTTTGCTAGGTCTGCTCCAAGTGAATAAATACACCCACCCACTGCCAAAATATACACACAATACACCTTAAACACACACGACACACACTGAACACACACTAAGTTCAACATACTAGATGGGGTAAAAAGATTTTACCCTTAAAGAATTCTTCCAACCTCCTTATATCTCTCCTTCTTTCTTCTCTCATTTCTGTTGGCCCCCCATTTCCCCCCTGTTTTCTTTCCTTCTTTCCCTGTTCTGTTTTCTGTGTATAATCTTTCTGTTTTCTCTTTTCTTTTCATGAATTTCCCTTATCTTTTTTTTGTCCTCATGTTGTTTTATTTTCTTTAATTTCCTAAACCATAAAAACAAACCCTTAGGGTAGGTTTGACACTCTTTTTTTGCCTCTCTTTTTTCAGTTTTAAAAATTAAAAAAAAAGGAGCGTTTGGTAACCATTTTTTTTTCAATTTAAAAAATCAGTTTTTAAACTGAAGAGTAAAAAAAAAAACTCCAAAAACTGATTTTTTTTTCACTTTTGGTTTTTTTTTAGACCATCACCACCACCCTCCCACCGCCGGCAGCCACCTCAGGCGACCACCGCCGGAGACTGCCAGCCGCCGGCGACCACCGGCAGCCATCGCCGGAGACTGCCGGCAACCACCTCCGGCCGCCGGCGACCACCGGTAGCCACCTCCGGAGACTGCAGGCAGCCACCTCCGGCCACCGGCGACCACCGCCGGAGACTGTCGGCAGCCACCACCACCACCACCACCACCGTCGACCACCGCTACGCCCCACCACCGCCACCGCAAACCACCAAAAAAAAAGTCAAAATAAAAAGGGTTACCAAACACCAAAAAAAAATCTAAAAAAAAAAGGGGTTATCAAACACCCACTTGTTTTTAGAAAAAAAAAATTAAGCTGCTCTTTAAAAACTGAAAACCAAAAAAAAAATTTTGTCAAACGAACCCTTAGTTTAATAACAATTGCATTATCCATCACCTAGAATAAGGATGAAGTGGCATACATTAAAAGAATTATCTCTAAAATTTTTACACCTAAGTACCAAATTTTCAAATTTACAAAATAGTCTCCAAAGTTTTTCAAAATTGAAAAAAATGACCCCAAAAGTTTTTAAAATTACATTTTTTCGAAAATCATTTTAGCATTTATTGTTCTACTAATATCCGAGCATTACTCAAATTTATCGCTTGTTTATTTTTTGGGTCAAAAATAATTATTTTTAACCGCTTAAAAAATTACCGAATATTATAATAGCTTCTACGCTTCATCAAGAACTTGAACCTTTGATAGTGTGACTTGCATCTTTGTTCTAATTGACTTTTGTTCAATACACTAGTATAGAGAGATCAGCCTTCCTTGTGCTCTGGTGGCTTTGAAGTTGATGACCAGGCACCAGGTGAAGGGTTTAAGGTCACTATAATGCACGCACACACTGTCACATACATGTAATGCACTCGTAGTGTGTACGTGTGACTATGTGTGAGCATGTGTGTGACAATGTGTTTGTGTGTGTTCCGCACGCGCACGTATGTGTGACTCTATATGTGTGTGGAATGGAGGTGTGGGGGGAGATTGTATATGACAGTGTGTGTGAAACGGAAAGGGAAAGAAGAAGAGAAGGGAAAGGAAAGAAGAAGAGAAGGGAAAGGAAAGAAAGAAGATGGTAAAAAGACATAAATACCCAGACTAAATGGACTTAACAGCGGAGAGGTGAGGACAATTGACAGAGTAACCTGATTGAAACGAATTTTGAAATTTAGTGGTCACTTTGACACAAATCGATGTCCACTGACCAAAATTGAATTTGCCTCATAGGTATTGTCAACCATGTAATTTACTCTAAATAAAAATATAAATAAGTAAAAAATTATCGGGTTGGTGCGGGATATTACATTCTCCTCACCTTCAAAATTTTTGTCCTCCAAATTCACGTACCTCAAAATCGGAAATAATGGGAATATTTCTCTCTGACTTCATCCTCGATGCTCCTAAGTGGCCTCTTCAATCGTTTAGTTTCTCCATAAAACTTTAATAAGGGAATTTTCTTAGTTCGAAACTTCTGTTACTTATAATTTACAATGTGAACTAGATGTTCTATATAATGAAGTCTTCCCTGCTTTGTAAAGGCTCTGGTTGAAACATACTGTAAGGTTCGGTATATATTTTCTTAGCGTACACGTGAAACACATTATGCATGCTTGCTAGCTCAGGCGTGAGGCAACCTGGTAAGTCAGAGAACTAATTCTGTTTAGCAACTCGAAGAGCCCCACATACTCGGGCTCAACTTCATTTCTTCCCAAATTGTACCACTCATTTCGTTGGTGATATCTTTAAAACACATGATCACCCAAATTGTACCAAATTGTTGATGCTCTGCTTTCACTTCGTGGAACTCTAAGCATCTGGACACAAATTCCATAATTTCTCTCTTCATGTTGCCCTACCAAAAAGGCTCACGAAGGTCTCTATTCATGTTTTGTGCTATTGGGGTAGATTAAGTAATCTGACATGTGGGCTTCTCCAAAATCTCCTTTTTTAGGTTAGGGTCGGCTAGACCTAGCAAACGGGTATACTTGCCGAGTATGGGTAAAACCCGGTCAAGTCCGGATAAAAACGGGCCGGTATATTTTATCTGATTTTTTTTCAAGTAGGCTTTTTGGGAACCCGTACCCTACCTTTGCGGGTAAGGTATTACCTGTAGGTAAATTACCAATTTCTAATTAATTATTTTTTCAATAAAATAGATTTTAATTACCTCATTTACTAGTTACTACCTACTAATCAGACATATTTTAACCTCAAACAATGAAATAATTAATTCTTGAGTGTTTTATCTTTTTCTTCTTCTTCTTCTTCTTCAATACACAATGACAACTTGAAAATTCCGCATTACAAGTATCACTTTCTCCATCAAAATGCATTACATAAGAATTTGAACATCTACACAACAACCATCAGGATCCACTAAAAGTCCAAAAAAATAATCCACCTTTCATACATTTACCGAACAAAGTAGCAAATACATGCAAATTACAAATAAATAACAAAATCATTAACTAAACTTCAACACAAGTTTGATACAAAGTCTTAATAGTTTAATGGCTTGATGTTAGTGTAGCAATATCTAATTAGTTCAGTAGCATCAAGCCAAACTAAACTGGGGGTTAAAAAAAACACAAGGGGTTTTAAGGTGACAAAGTAAGTGGAAATGGCCGACGTTAGATCTGTGGTTGAAGTGGCCAGCAGTAGATCTGTAGTGGAAGTGGCCACCTTTGACGGTGTCGGTGGTAGTAGATCTATAGAGGTGCACTGACGGCGACAATGGTCATGTGGACTGCCATTGTGGTATAAGGGGAAAGAAACGGCAGCGAAGGCGTGGATCTACGGTGGACAGTGGGAAGAGACGCCAGCGGAGGCACAAATGTATGATCTTATGGACTATGGAGTCTGGGTAGGTGACTAGTGACCGTCATGTGGGCTTGGCTTGGAGTGGACGGTCTAAGAGAGAGAGAGAGACAGAGACACAGAGAGAGAGAGAGAGTGAGTGCAGTAGGTGGATGTGAAAAGAATCAAGTGAGAATGAAGGGTTAGAAACTTTAAAACCATTTATATAGCACAATATTAGGTTAGGCCCGGGTAACCCGTACCCGACCTAAAACGAACCAGAATTTATGGGTTGGTTTGGGTACAGGTCTATTTTCAATAGGTCCCCTTAAATATGTACCCATACCCAATTTTTTGAGCGGGTACGGGTAGATCTGCAGGTCCGGGTAATATTTTGCTAGGTTTAGGGTTGACACTCAGATTCTGCCACTAAACGAAGTACTATACCTTGCAGTGGGTATTCAAGTTTCCAACCATTCTTTACGTCTGAAGTGGAGTATGCATGGTGTGGTGAATAGACGGATCAACATTAGGGGCATGGTAGTGTGATAAGGTGCCGAGGGCACGACTTTATAAGCAGCACGCTGCATAGGCATGACATGGTGTAAGTGGTGCTGGGGCACACTCAATGAATATGGCATAGAGGTGGAAGAATGATTGCCATGTGGGGCACATGACACGGGTGACAACACATGGGGGCCGACCGAGGGAAGGAGTCTTTGGGGAAAGTATGACAAGGGTTAGTGCTCGGACAAGGTTGGACATCACAGGGTCAGGGCACGGTTGGGCAACATGCCTCTCGGACACGGAAGAAAGGTCATGTAATAAGGACTAAGAGTTTTGAAGGAAAAGAAATATTAGGGTTGGAAAGCCCTAAGGGGTACAAGTAGATGGGTGATTCCAAAGGCAAGGAAGGATTACCCCTAAGGGGTAAGAAGCCCCACAATGACCCTTAAGCAAAAGGAGGAAAGACCCCTAAGGGGGGCAAGGAGGTAAGACACCAAATGGTAAGGAGGCCAAACCTAAAAAGATGCTTGGGCCAACCCTTTAAGGGGGTGCAAGTATTCCCCTAAAGAGGGGCTTGGTTCCTCCCTTTTTGGGGATTTTAGGCCAATCCCTATCCCTTAGTTAAGTAGCACACCGTCTATTCCTTGCCTAAGGCAAAGACGCCTTGAATTCAACACTTCGAGAGAAAGTTAAGGATAAGAAAGCAGTGCATACATGAATTGAGTGTGAGCTTTGGGTTGAATGACTTGAAAGCATTTAACTTTGAACATTGAAAATTAGTGACATGTCACAGATACATGACCCAACGAGTGGTCAAAGGGTGAGACCAAGATCGGTTGGTACCATAAATCATTCACATAAAAGCAGATACCTAGATTGATGGTGGTGGTTAGCGGTTCCACTTGGTTGATGAACGAGAAGATCATGGTGAGTCAAACCAAACAGAATATAAATGGTACGCTTGGCATTCAAACATAATTGATGATATGGGTGAGTATCTTTTTAGCCAAAAGAGTGTGAAAATAGCCACACCTCGCATTCAAAATATAATAAGAAGCACATCAAAAAGACAAAGAGAAAAATGATCACAAGTAAACAAGGATAATGTTTGACAGAGTTTTTGTTTTCAGTTTTTCTTTAGTTTTGTAAACATGAAAGAAAAAAACCCATTTAGCACTGTTAAAGGATACACTAGATTCCGCACCAAGCATTAAAGAAGAGAATCAAAAAATAATAACAGAAAATAGAGGCACACAAGATTTACCTGGTTCGATGAAAGCCTACTCCTCGGTGGTAGTAGCGATTTTACTATGTTTGTCACCGGAGATTATAGACCTTTGTCTTTCTCTACAAACTCTCTCAAAGAATGGCTCTTTTCGCTTGTCCTACTCAAAGAAGGACTCTTCACTCTTTGACCTAGACAAACAAGGACTCTTCCTCTCTTTTCTCTTATACTTAAAACACAATACAAGACAACACATATATACTTCGAGATAAGTAGCGACTTCTTCTAAATAACCAATGTGGGACAAGACTTATATACTTAAGACTAGGTTGTAACCTTCTTTCAATAACCGATGTGGGACTCCCCCACATTTTGATTTTTTTTATCCAAGACACATTATCATAAATCTCCACCTTGGTGTGGATAAAACATGCCACAAACAATCTGAAAATATCATCTGCTACTACCACACCTGCCCTTTAGGGCTGCACCTTAAATACTGCTGATACCGATCAAATCTAAGCAATGCTTAAACTTGATCTCTGGAATATGCTTTGTCATCGTGACCGCTGGATTTTCATATGTGGAAATCTTCTCTACCATAACAGTACCCTGAGAAACCACATTTCGAATAAAATGAAACTTGACATCAATGTGCTTGGTCTGCTCATGGAACATCTGATTTTTGGTCAGATGTATGGCACTTTGGCTATCGTAGTAAACAGTGCTAGACTCTTGCTTCAACCCCAAATAACCAACCAAGCTCTTCAACCAAATGGCTTCCTTCACTGCTTCGGTCGCCGCTATGTACTCAGCTTTTGTAGAAGACAAGACAACAATAGTCTGTAGAGTAGCCTTCCAACTGATCACACAACTTGAAAAAGTAAAGTTATGTCCCGTCAAAGATCTCTTTCTATCCAAATCTCCAACATAGTCTGAATCCACATATCCAACAACTCTCCCATTCACTTCACTGTCCTGATAGTAGACAAAACCAGTATCCGTAGTACCTCTCAGGTATCGAAGTATTCACTTCATTGCCTGCCAATGAGCTTTCTCAGGATTACCCATGTACCTACTAACCACACTGACTGCATAAGAAATATCTAGTCTCGTACAAACCATAGCATACATGAGACTGCCCACTGCAGTAGCATTGGAACACATGCCATGTGCTCCACCTTCTCCTGGGTTTATGAGGAATCAGCTGCTGAAAGCTTGAAGTGTACCGCTAAATGAGTAGTCACATGTTTAGAGTTTTTCATACCAAAGTGTTGTAGTACTCGCTCAATGTACTTTTTCTGGGACAAGTACAAAATTCCTGCAGATCGATCCCTTTGAATCTTTATCCCTAATATCCTCTTTGCTGCACTCAAGTCTTTCATCTCAAATTCCCCTTTCAACTGCTCTTTCAAACTGTTGACATCTGGCATCGATTTTGCAGCAATCAACATACAACAACAAGTATATATGAGAATCATCCGCGAGCCTCTGGTGATAGACATAACTGTCATAAGCACTGTTGGTGTAACCTCTCTCGCTCATATGCCCAACACGTATATGCCATAGCTTAGTAGTGTTAGAATCTACATCAGAAGATGAAGCTGTTGTTGCTACTCCTGTAACTGTGCTACCCTACAATAAATGAAGACTATTTTGTTTCATCTCCTGCATCACAACAAGAGCACCCTTCATTATCCTCATAACTCCACCTGCAGCCCAATAGCTACAACTGTTGGGGTCAAGCGTATCAAAAGAAATTAGATTTTTCTTCAGCTCTGGAACGTGCCTGACATAAGTTCTCACAATACCATCATGGATCCTAATATGAATTGAACCTATTCCAACCACTTTACATGCGACATCGTTTCCCATAAGAACTTTACCACCATCAAATAAGCGATAAGTGGCAAACCAATCCCTATTGAGACACATATGATAGGAGCAACCCGTATCAAGAATCCACCCTCTATCTGAGGAACTGATAGTAACTGAGAGAACATCCGCACCATTAGAATTATCTTCTACTACTCCAGCATCAGCAGTCTTGAAATTATCCTTTTTCTTTCCTTTATGCTCAGGACAATCCTTTCTATAATGCTCTTTCTTGTGACAATGATAGCACTTCAATTTTCTGGCCTTTGACTGAGACCTCGATCTTTCTTTATTTTTGGACTCAGCATCGTCAGTGCTTTGGCCTCGAGCCATCAGACCATCACCATATTCCTCTCTCCTATTTTCTGAAACCTTCTTCCTTAATTCTTGAGAATTTATCACAGACTCAACCTCCTCTGTAGAGATGTTGTCCTTCCCATATAATAAGGTAGTAACAAGATGTTCATATGACAGAGGTAAAGAACACAGTAACAGTAAAGCTTTATCATCTTCTTCTATCTTGATATCAATATTTTTCAGGTCTAAAATTACCTTGTTATATTTGTCAAGATGATCACTGATCGATGTACCTTCTTTTATCCGAAGAGTATACAGCCGTTGCTTTCAATACAGGCGATTTGTCAGAGATTTCGTCATGTATAAGCTCTCCAATTTCAGCCACAATCCAGCTGCAGTCGTTTCCTGAGAAATCTTTTACAACACATTGTCAACTAAACATAATAACAGGGCACTATGGGCTCTCTCTCCAACATGTCTTCATTTTCATTAGCAGACATCGTATCAGGAAGCTCTTGTTTTCCTTTTAACGCTTTCACCTTGTTGAATTAAAATAGCAAGCATCTTCATCCTCCATAAATTGAAATCGTTCGATCCATTAAACTTCGTCGAAGTATTTGGCGCCATTGCAATGTGCTTTCAATCTACCGTGAACATCAGCTCTGATACCACTTGTTAAGGAATAACAAAAAATAGAAGAGAATAAACAAATAATAACAGAAAATAGAGGCACACAAGATTTACGTGGTTCGGTGAAAGCCTACTCTACGGTGGTAGCAGCGATTTTACTATGTTTGTCACTAAAGATTACAGACCTTTGTCTCTTTTTACAAACCCTTTCAAAGAATGATCTTTCTCTCTTGTCCTGCTCAAATAAGGAATCTTTTCTCTTTGACCTAGTCAAAGAAGGACTCTTCCTGTCTTTTCTCTTGTACTTAAAACATAAACAAGAAAACACATATATACTTAGAAACAAGTAAAGACTTTCTCTAAATAACTAATGTGGGACAAGACTTATATACTTAGGACTAGGCTGTAACCTTCTTTGAATAACCGATGTGGGACTCCCCCACATTCCGGGGTTTTTTTTTTTATCCAAGACACATTATCACAAGCACATAATTTTTATTTTTTTTCTTCAATTTTGAAAACCAAATTTTAAAACGGAGCTGTTCTTGAAAAACTCCATTTTGGAGCTTTAGATTTTCAGTTTGGCTTTCATTTTGAGATTTAACCATCAAACTTTGTTTGAAGTAATTTGCTATTTACATTTCGAAAAACTCATTTCATTTCACCACTACCGCTACTTACTCCCTAAGCCTTCACCACCACTGCCACCAGCATACAACCACCATCACCACTTAGTCGCCGCCCCAATCACCTTACCATCTCAACCACCATGTACGCTGCCATAACTACCCACGATCAATCAACATCGGACAAGTATCTTCTTAGGCCACCATGAGCTGTTTCGCAGTTGGACCCAAACAACAGCCCCCTCACACCAATCACCTGTACCCGTATCGGAACTCTCCATCTCTCTTCTACACCTCCCCACAAATTATTTATCAGTGCAGGTCCTACTACCTCTAATAGCATGAACTGAAACGGTATCCCGAAAATGCAGAAAAGGTAATGCTGAATAGCTCTACTATATTTACCTGCGAATAACGTTAGACGAAGGGAAAAATGGAGATGTAACAAGGATTCTACATAGGAATGATCGATACCAGAACCGCTATTGATTAACCTCCAGAGAAGAAGAGCACGTTAGACGGTGATTTATATAGAGGAATGGAAGAATTGTACATTTGGGATGATCAAACGAGTGGTTTGGGGCTAAAATTAGGGTTAGGGTTTTCTTTAAAATTTGGGAAAAATGCATGTCCATGGATTTTTGAACTAGTTGATAAGATTGATCAACTGCCTGATTTAAAAGTAGTACTTAATTGATCAACTACAATGATAATGTGGCGTGATTGTGTTGGTTAGTGGTAATGAAAACTGGTGTTTTAATTTAGGGAAAATAAAATCCTTTAAAAAATCAAAAGCTGGAATTTTACAAATTGATCTATTATACATCTATCTTTTTTTCTCCAAAACAAAAACTAGAACTAGTTTTGGTTTTTTTATTTTACCAAAACCGAAAACTACAATGTTGTCAAACATGCCCTTGTTCAATTTTGTTCCAAATTTTGATTTAAGATTCATATTACCACTGAGATTTACATAGTTGAAGACATGATCAATTTTTTTGGTGCTCTATTATGTTGGTGATAGAAGAGAAAATGACAGAATTTGGTGGAGCCATAACATCAAGTACAATTGGAAGGGGTCTTCAAAAGGAGGGATAGAATGAGAAAAACTGAATGTGACATATTTTTACAAAGTCATAGTTGTTTTTATCATTTTCTTTAGGCTCTAAACATAATGAATTTCTAATTTCTAGAAGTTGATTTTGAAGTTCGTATACGAGTCGAGTTTGGGCTGACCATGAATTGTTTGGACTCGGTTTAAGAGAAGTCATCATCTAGAAAATCCTTCGTTCTATTTCTAGCTATCCCTATCTTGGCCAAATAGCTACTCGATTCCCTTCTCGTTGCACCCGTTTAAAAAGGCACCGGCACTTCTTTGATCTTTTTGCTACGTTAAAGGGACTGTCTTCGTTGTTCCAATCCTGAATAAGTTTCAGTGATAACGTACGCGCGCGAGAATTCACTTTTTCGAACAGTTTTAAATCTTTTCGAAAGTGTTCAAGCTTTTAACGGAATTACTCTCGCTATGCCCAGATCAAATGAGAAGCCGAGCACCCAAAGCCCAGAATTATCCCTTACTATTGCTCCCGGTCCGGCTGGGTCAGCATCACTTTCAGAATCCCTCTCAACATTGATTTCAAATGTTTAACCCAACACAACTCAATTATTATTACAGTATAAATGTTACAGCAGCCATATGCTAAGGGTAAATGAAATTATATTCTTCAGGTGGCTAATAAAATAAAAATCTTGGTACAAGTGACACGTACCAATGGGGACTCACGTCTCGCAGTTCATCACTTCCATTGCTGCTTCGCTAGCGAACCCTCACCTGCAAAGCCCCAAATTCCCAAGCAACAGCGCCGCCCGGGGCTGCTCCGCCGGATACGGTGGCCGCCGCCGTGGCGGTTCTCGACGGGACTACAACGCCGAGAAATCAGCCCGAACCGAACGCTTCAAGTTCGACCCTGATGAGGACGACTTCTTCGACGAGAAGAAGAGGATCTGGTGGTCCGATGACGATGATTTGGACGAGGACGACGAAGATGAATTTTGGGGACCCGAAGCTTCCATTGGGATTGCTTGGCTTTTTAAGGTACAAAACTAGCGATGTTTTTTTTGCACAGATTTAATGGGAAAACAAACAATTCACGTTAGAGAAAATTTTAGTTATGCCGGAGTTTTTATGCATAATTGGCATCGAGAATGATGAGGGGATAGGGGACAGTGTTCTATAAAGTGAAGGTTAACTGTCATCATCTTTTGAATTGATAAAAGGCGGCTAGTGATAGAGTTAACATAGTACTCCCTCCATTTCCAGAATAAATTTAGTAATATAGTCCTCGGTTCCATGAATTGATAGGAGGCATCTAGCTATCTTTTGAATTGGTTTTATCCTAACTGGACTTGTCAAACGATACTTATATAATCTACGGTTGCTATATGAGTACAATTCGATGTTTGCATGGTACCAAATCTATGCTAGGAGTTCGTAAATAGTCAAACGGGCAAAATCTAGTGGAATGGGGTTACTATTTAATTAGCCAATATACAACTTAGACCAATTAAGGATATTATGTGAATTGATAGAAACACGAATTAACAAATCAAGGTAATAGCTAAGAGTAGTCGTCGACTTCCTGCGTCAAAATCAGTCCATTCGGGATCCTTTACTCTGTCGAAGCGCCGACATCGTAACTTCTCATAGGGCTTGTTCAAGAATATATATTAATGTTGGATATGAGGGTGCTTTATATAGAGCACCAAGCGTAATGCCAAAGTAATTAGTGTGGGGAGCAGAGCTAGCTAGGGATTGTAGTGAAGAAGCTACAAGAGGTGTTATAGAGAAGCTAATCATTACTTTTACAAATAAAGGAGATCTGATTCCCCACCGGCCACAGTTCCCAACCAGGACAATATGAACTCGACCTCAACTACATATAGATCAATGATCATGAGTACTAGCTAATGTCTTTTAGGTCGCCACCCTCATTGCATGAAACTAGTGATGTCTTGAAGCACCCAACCTACCTCTCTTGCTGTCTCTTGGTAAACGATTGTGGGCTACTTGAAATGGAAGATGATTGATCTTTTTTTCGTTTTCAGGAAATGCATTATAGTTATTTGTATTTACATGCATGAGTGAAATTCCAGCCGTTTGTGAATAAAGTAGGCAAATGACAACAAAGTCCGGTAAAACAAAAAGTAATCCAATTTCAGAAGTTGAATGCATCAAATCAGTTGTTGGCTTTGATGGATTTTTCTTTTTTTTAGGAAATCCTTGCTACCTAGTATAGTAAATTATAGGAGATCCTTGCTACCTAGTATAGTAAAGCATAATGCTAAAATAGAGTTCTTGAATCTTATTTCTCTTGCTGGCTGTAGATTTCTTTTAGATCCTTATTCGAGGGCTACTGGCTAAGATTACTTTTTTTTTTTTTTAAATCTTTACTTGACTAACAAAAAGCGAAGAACTTATAAATTGTTTTCTTTAAGATCTCTTTGCTGTCTCGTTACAGTTGTATTTGTATCATTTTTGCCTTCTACTACGTATTGTAGTGTTTCAGCTAAAGCTCATCGATGATTGGGTAAAGTTGAGTTTCCAGTGTACATGTTCTTGTTTGTAGAAGTAGGTCTATTACAGGGCACAAGGCTCCCACCCTGCAGGCTATGGTGAGGTTTGGATGGTACGCAGGCTTAATTTTGCTACTGCAGGACAAAATCTTCAGGAAACTGGTGATAGATATGAAGTGGGGTAACGGATAAATGTAATGAGATGGAGGGACTCCCAGACAATAGCCGGTCAAGGTTTTACTTTTCTCTCATCTCATTCGTTGGTTATACGGCTTCATATCTAGCACCAGTAGATTGAATTTTTTTTCCATTGCAGAGACTTCATATGTTTCGAACCCGTGACCTCTGGATCAAATAGAGCAATCTTAAAAGTGTTAGACACCAGGTCTTTGAACTTGTTATAGTTGTTATCATCGACTTCGTAAGATAGTTTTGCCTATCCATTGTCTTAAAAGCTTCAGTTTGTACAAATTTTAGACTTGGAAGTTATTCATATAACTAGAGTTTAGGTGATAGTTAAAAACAAATCCTGGTTCTGCCCCAGCATCAATAAATCAACGACTGCTTCTTCTCAGAAGCCAAGCTGGATTTGGAAAAAAAAATTACTCCAGCTTGTTGGAGAACCTTCCTCCAACTCCACCATTCTGCGACGAATATTGGTTGCTATATAGTTAAACATCCCTAGAAATACTTTAGCGACAATTTTAAAATTACTGGCAGTTGAAAATTGCCAGCTTGCCACTAATGAGCTTTATCGACAAATTTTTGTTGCTACACTTTTTTTTTGTGTGTGGGTGTTTGTGTGTGGGGGGCGTTGGGGGTTGTTTTGGAGGAAGTTTCATCCCACCAGATAGATGTGCCACTTATTGCTGATGATTGATTCAACATCATTTTCTGCCTCCCTTAGACCCTTAAGTATCTTCCTAGTGACTCCGGAATTATTTGAAATTGTGGAAATATATCTGTGATGTTTTAATAGTTAACCTTTAGCTTAGTCAACTCAAAGAGCTAAAAAATTGTTATCCAATAGGCTGCAGCTCAGGGCAAGGGAAACGAACAAGAAAACGTAGATGCCTCTGACTCTTTCTGCCATTAGAAGACGAGTTTTCCGAAATTGATATGATGTTTCCTTTGTCATTTCCCTTAAAAATTCTTCTATCTGTCAATTTCCCTGGAAGGAATTCTCAAATTTTACTATAACTTTAGTTCTACAGTACTGTAGGAAGGACGTAGATATAAACCTTTAACTTATGTGGTCGATATGTAACAACATGATACATGAGGAAAAGAGTATGAAGGGAGGGTAAAATTTGATGTCTAATGATTGCCCCGCTAAGAAGCACGGGTGCGGGTGCGGATACGACACGGGTGCTGATACGCGGATACAACATTTTTGAAAATTTTAGGATACGGGCGTGGCGGGGATACGGCAAATATTATATATATATTATATATATATAATATATGATATATAAATATTTTTACTATGTACAACTAGCATTTAATTTCTAAATCAAATACAATACCATCAAACCTTGAACACAAAAAAAAAAGTCACAATGGTCCAAGTAAAAAAATACATTGTCACAGCAAAATAAAAAAAAATGATTTGAGAAGTGAGACTATAATTACACAAAAACATTCCACATTGTTCAAGTCTCAGCAAAAATCAAGAACAAAAAAATATTGAAGACATAGGAAGACAGAGAGGAAGTCGGAGACATTAGACATACCTTCGAACCAAAGTTGCCGGAGGTGAGTACGGTGGTCGCGAGTGGTCGCCGGAGGTTGAGGGAGGTTTTCGGTGGTCGCGGTTGTTCGGTGGTGTCATGGGTGGTCGCGGCTGTTCGGTGGTGTTGTGGGTGGTCGCGACTGTTTGGTGGGTGTCGTGGGAGATCGCCGGTGTCGAGGGAGGTTGCCGGTGTGTCAAGGGATGTCGCGGCTGCTGCGATCTCTCTTTCTCTCTATCAGACGAGACTCGTGTGCCCTAATTTGGTAAGTATCGTTGATTTTTTGTTTTCACCCCCAAATAATTTAAGTTTTGTGTATCAACTCTCGAAATTATCTTATGGATATTATGTTTTCAACCCCTGAAGTGTCGGATCCGCACCCGAACCGTATCCGAGCCGCACCTGAGCCGCACCCGAATTTCTGTAAATGAAAAAATAAATGGAAATTAACGGGTGTGCACCCGACACGCACCTGAGTTGCACCCGAGGCGCACCCGTGTCTGATGCGCACCCGACCCCGATACTCCTTCCCTTTTGAAGCACCCGTGCTTCATAGTTGCCCCGAAACTTAAATAGTGAGACTTACAAGCCTCACTTTATTTACTCCAAATTTAATACTAGAATTCAAAAGCTACTTGCAATCATAAGATTTGAACTCCTTTATTAAAGGTCGGATATAGATAGTAACCCGTATACATTCATAACATCATCATCATCATCATCTAAGTCCTTGTCCTAAACTAGTTGGGGTCGGTTCCGTGATTCCTTTTCTTGCCAGACGAACAACCCCCCCCCCCCCCCCCCCCAAAAAAAAAAAAAACAAAAATAAATAAATAAAAAAAACACATGCTCTCTGGTAGAGTCTTGGCAATCAAGTCCTTTCTCACCACTTCTCTCCCATTTTATCCTCACCTTGTCTCACCAAATCAAACTTTACGACAATCACTTCTTCTTATAGGGGCATTAATTCAGAACTAAGGACAGGATTAGGAACAAAGTGAAGAGGGAAGAGAAGGAGGGGGAGGAAGGGGTGCCCACCAGCAATTGGTCTCTGCCAAATCATTGCTCAAAGCTTTCAGGTTTCTTAAAATTCAAGTCTATCTTACAATAAATCTGAAGCCTAGAACATAGGCAAATTAAAAAACGCAAGGGAAAACTTAATCAAAGACATATAACAGAAAATAAGGTATCAAAAGCATGTCTGGACGAATTCAGCTCTTCATCAACATTTGCAGCGAACTTAAGGGTTAGATATTGTCTGATCCCATCATTCTCCTCCACTTGAAAGAACTGAACTCAAACTCATTGTGCTCATAGCGGAAAGAAGATACAGGGAAATGCACAGAATGAGTAAATCAATAGGCCCTATGGTAAGTAATTAGGACAGCTTTGCTTTGTATTGGAGGTGTATGATTCTCCTTCAGTAACTTGTCCACGTTCTTCATCACCAGCACTTAGGTAGAAACGAAATCAGTGGCATCAGGTGGTTGACCTTTAGTTTGGGTTGCCAAACCCAATCAATTCTATCAAGCCATGCTATAGGTTCCAAACCTGGTTGAAATGAACTATGGAGGAATTCACTGAATGAGCAAGGGTTTTTTCTTTGTAGCTTCAGTGGTGGCATGTGAGTAGCACAAGCAAGTGTATACATTTTCATGCCATCAATGAAAGAATAGGGATTTTCACGCTCAATATCTTCAAAATCTTGACCTCATATCCACATAAGTCCTGAAAGTATTTGACAAAGTTGTAGAAGCAAAGCATCAGACATTACCGTTTCCTCTTGCTTCCACTTTCAGCTTGGTGTTAGGGATCCATGACACATGATATCGCTTGGGCTCCGGCTCGACCTTCAACTCCAATTTCTTCACAGCCAGGATCGTCTTGTTCTTTACAGCCAGGATCGACCTTCAACTAAATTCGGCCTAAAAGTATAGGCTGAATTATGTTGCAATTACCATCGTCTTGTTCTTTAGAATAACCAGGATCAATGCCATTATAGAGGCAAACAGGATTGCAAACCTCTTCTTCAAGTGCTGACACATTAGTACTCTGAGGTTCTTTAAGCCACCTTTCTTTGTCTACTATGGCAACTGACCTTTTAGGTACATTAATCTAAGGAGAGGGGCAGTTGTGCATATGATGTCCAATGCCATCACAATTAAAGCATCTTGACTTGGTAGTACCACCACTTCTTCCTTGAAAAGGTAGTTGTAGGAGTAGATCTACTTGCCCAAGAATCTACCACAATTAGGGTCCACAAAGGTTCACTCGCTCCTTGTTGGCGTGTCCATTTAATGTCTCACTGGATTCTTCTTCCGCAGTTCTTCCATCTGATAAGCAACTTCCACCACTTCCACAACTTCCACAACTTCCACCATGCTGTGAGCCTGTAAAGCCTACTTGTGACCAATCCACTATAGATTTCTGGATTTTATTATTTGGAAATTATCTTCATCTGTTCATCTGAAGGATTTCAGATCTCATGGCTAAGCGGTAGAACAGGCCTGTGTACTCTTGAACAGATTTAGAGTCTCCAGTCAATTGAGTAAAGTCAAAGTGAGCCATGCTGCGTGTAACTAGCTGGTAGAAAGTGACGAGTCAAAGATTTCTTCATGTCTTCCCCTGATCTAAGAGTCATGTAAGGGGTTTATTGATGTTTGTTCCACCAAATTCTTGCAGTGCCCTTCATTTTTGCTTCAGCAAAAGACATCTTGTGCTCATCAGTCAAGCGGTACCATTTGAAGAAACTCCCGGGACTATGTAGCCAATCAAGAAATATCTTGGGATATTATGGTCACACATGAAAATAACTAAATTCCAACTTAGCATTTCTGTCCACGTCAGCCAATCCAGGATATAATAGTGGTGGTGGCGTGGTGCATTGAGACTGTGGGCAGGTCGAAGAAGTGCAGCCAACTTCTGGCTTATTTCTTTTTTTATTTTTTTTAATTTGCGGAACTCTGCTTCCACAGTCACCAGTAACTAAGCAATGGAAGCTTCCATTGAGTCAAAGTTTGCCTCCATAAATTTTATTTCTAAACTGTTTTTCTGTTTTCTGATGCTCCATCGATAGCGCTTCAAACCTGGATTTTAATTCTGCATTATCCATCATGATTGAGAACATAACAAACGGTCAAACTTGATGTTAAAAGGTTTGGGTTTGAATTTTAAATTGGCCCTGTTGTAAGGGGTTGAAGTAGAACTAGATTTGGACAGGGTGACTGAAAAGATCTGGGCAAGGTAGATATTTAGGAGGAGGTGGGTTAGATCTTGAAACTGCTGGTTGGGCTCAAGTAGAAAACTGGGCTGGACTTGGGCTCTAAAAAGAACTGACATGGTTGTTGGATGCGGTCGGGCTGGGTTAAGAAATATTTGAGATGGGTCAAAGAAATTGAGTTTTGCTGAAGTGAGAGTACAAAAGTCAAAAGCTGCTTTATAGCTTTAACTCTCAGGCCTCAACTAGTAGAGTATGCATGGGATGAAGGGATGAAAAACAAGGTGATTAAATGGACAGGTGCAGTGTGCCGTTGATATCAGGAGGAGTTAAAGGGACACAACTGTGTCTTCTTCTTCTTTTTCTTTTAATGATCAGTGTGGTAGATTTGTGAGGTTGAAATTCTGATGGAAGGGGTGAGAATGATGAATAGTATTGTTGGCGAATAGTAACTTTGGTGAACAGGATTTCGTCCATTCCTTTTTTGGGTGGATAGGTTCCTCAAAAGTGAGATTCGAGTAGATAAGATGAAAGAATGAGATGAACAGAGTCTGCTTGGAGGGAAAAAAGAAATGGCCATGAGCAAAAGTTGGTTGACAAAAATATTGGGCTTTCAGCTCTTGATACCAAATGTTGCAGAACTAAGGAGACACTTAGGCTCAGATTGAAGAGAGAAGAGGAGGGTCCTGACGATTTAGAAATTTAGAAAATTAATGAAAGAGAACAGAATCAAAAAATTACATCATGGATGGTCTAGGTTGAATGGGTGGAGTCAAGCCTCCATAGATCCCGGCGAAACAAATCGAGGTTGGAGGTGGAATACATTACTTTTTAATTTAATGGGTCTGTTGGATGATATGAGAAGTGGGTTTAGCCATCTATTCATAGATCGACAATCTGTACTCAAACTTCGATGGACGAAGTGTGGAAGAATGAGAATTTTCATTGACTTTTTTTTCCTTGTTTCCTTTGATGGGTGGATATGGGTTCCAGCCATGAGAACTGAGAACTATTTATTCAACCAATAGATAATACAAATGAAAAAGGCATCCAAGGGTAGGTTGGGTTACTCATAAAGAATGACCATTATCTTAATATCCGCGTTGGCGTAAATAGTCAAAGCATTCACTTATATTGGGCGGGGCAGAGTATCTTTTCTCCGGTTTATGCTCCTTAATTCTAGGCATTAAGTACCACCAACTATACAAATATATTGCACCACTCACCATTTATAGGAGTATACATGGAAATGAGGACGAATAAAGTTGATATCTGTTCTCGCGACGTGGCTCTCATAAAATTGTGTGCCAAGTCATGTGACTCCGTTGCACTACCTTGGATTCATGATGCACACGGAGGGGGAGATAAGAGCAAATTATCTAAGGTGGAGGTTAGCGTTTGGGGTGTTGTCACCACAACATTTTTTTCAAAGTTGAAGGTAAATTTATAGGATGACAATGAGGCCAAAAATGTTGTATGGTTCATGTTAAACATGATGTACATTGCTGGACAGATTCTTTAGTAGCTTAAGCTTCTAGAGTAGATGGTAACTCAATATGGTCTCAGAGCAAATCGATCGAAAGTCCAATAGACAATTCAACTTTAAATCCACCGCCATCCAGGTTAATTCATCCACGTGTTTGGTCCACTAAGTATGGCCACACGAGAGAGGGCATTTTGAGGATATAATTTTCACACCGGGGAAAAAAATTAGTAATCCAAAATATGCCTTGTGCGCCTCCGCCCATTGCCAATTTGTCTCTAATTTACCCGCTCTTCATTTATCCATGCACTTGGTGGTGATATACCTTGATTTATTTCCCATGATTCGTCTCTCCACGTGCGGCTGGGGCTACATGATGGGGAGTATTAAGCATGATATACATTGTTGTGCCTATTCTCTGACAGCTTAAGCTTTTAGATTAGGTGCCAACTTTAAATTTGGTTTGGCAAGGTCTTGGATTTGATTCTTTTTCGTTTGCATTTGGTCCCCGCTTTATGATTGTGCAATTTCTATTCAGTTTATTTGTACATTTGGTGGTGTTGCACCTTGATTTGTCACCCACGTGCACGTGAGGAGTGTTAAGCATCATATAAATTGTTGGGCCAATTTTCTGATGGCTTAAACTTCTAGAGCAACTGCAACTTAACAATTCAAAATGTAACCAAGTAACACCATTTACATAAGATGATTGTAGCTGAAATGCAAACTCTTAGGTGGTTGTGCGCCTCACAAGGAGGGATAGAATGAGAAACAAAGACATACAGATTTGGGAACATTGCTCGAGTTTAGATGCTGTGTGAGAAGAAGTGATTGTACCAAGTTGATGGGGTAAGGCGAGGCAGAGGTAGACCGAAGATAACTTGGGAATAAGTACTGAGGAAAAGACGTACTTCCTAGGAATTTATCAAATAGCATGTGGTTTGATGGGGGTGAACAGAAGAAAATGATTCATGTAGCCTACCCCAACTAGTTTGGGGCAAAGGCTTGGATAATGGTGATAATGCTGATGATGATTATGTGCTTAATAGTCTTGGAAAAACTAATTATGCATGCACTCACAAGTTGAAATGCAATGCATTTGATGGATTCTAATGTAAAAGATGGTGTGACTAAATAAAAGGTATGACGGCATGACAAAAGCACATAACAATGGTACTTTATTGTTATCTGTAATTTGGAAACCAACTCTCTGCAGTTGCAGCGTTTACAGGTCTAAAATCAGTTCTAGAAGGGTGTCACTTTTTGAGGCTTGATATCCTGAGCTGCACTCTAATTCATTGATATGCTAATCTAGTTTTGCAAAAGATGTTTTGACGTAATGCTGTTTTTGCTCAGTCCAGGTCTTCAGGGCCTTTAGTTGGATGCTTCCAGCTGTCGCCATATCAATGCTTCTGGGAACAGGACCAAATGCTTTTTTCATGGCATTAGCACTTCCCCTAGCTCAGTCGGCTCTTTCTGTAGTAACTGATAGATTATGGGGAAGATCAACTGACATCCCGAGATCCAAGCCCAGGATGCAGAGGAGGCCCTCTGCTAGAACTGCAAGTAATAGCAGAATGAACAAGGGAAAAGAACAAAACACTCAGACTGACAAGCGAATGAAAAATCAACAGTCATCGGCAACAGCAACTGAAGCTGCAGACAAAATGGGTGAGAGAAGCACACGGGATTTTGGCGGCTGGGACGAGCTAGTTAAGAAGGGAATGACTGAAAAAGTCCCTAGGATGGAATCAGAGCCAAGACAAGCGAAGAAAGGGAAACTGAGTAGGAGAGTAAGGAGTAGGGACAAACCGTTGCTGCTAAGGCTTTTGATTGCAGTTTTCCCTTTCTTGGGATCTTGGACCAAGTTGTTTTAACGAAATTTTGCCTAGAGATACTGGTTTGAGTTTCTTACATATGCCTAAATACTATTTGTCTAGTTTTATGGTCCCTGATTAGCATTTATGGAAGCTTTTATGTATATAATTGTTTGTTAAGTGAAATAATTCTTTTGTGACTTGAGCATGAGTTGAGAGACGGGAATTTTGCAGGACAAAGGATAACGAGATTGACAAGTTTCTAGTGCAAGGGGCTACAGGTATTTAAAGAAAGATGAATCATCCAAAGATAAGCTGCAGCTACCGGATCAAAACACAGAGAAACAACTTAGGGATGGTCAAAGGCCTGGGAGCCGTAGAGAAGATGAGCTAAGGCGGGCGTTTATCTAGCCAAATATTCATGCCAAGATTGGAGGCAAAAGATGTATAGATTCTTGTAATATTGTCACTAATCCCACTGTGAGCTCCCTCATGGCCGGAATTGTTCAAGTACGTAGCGTGGAATTGTTCAAGTACGTAGGCAAAGGTCTGAATATTGAACAATCGGGTTCTGCAAGACTTGTATTAGGCCCTACTTCGGGTATCCAATTGAATTTGTAATCTGCAACCCGTATATGCAGGCTGGAAGGCCCATTCTTCTTGATAAAGTGGGGCACAGCCAATCATTTAAGTTTGGTAATGATACATAGTTGATGCTCGAATGATCAGAAGACTGATGATGTTATTGCAAGAAATGAATATTCTAGCCGTTCTGCGGCCCTGATCTTTGGCCCGGGCCTATGCCTCTGAAATCACTCTCCTTGTGGACTAGCCTTTTGATATGTGCATTGTGGTCACCATGCATAAATGATTCCATCTTTCAGCAAATGCCCGGAAGGGTGAAGAAAATTTTCAGTAAAATCTTCCTTTTTCAAGTTCTTCTGTCCGATCCATCATTTGGTTACACAGATAAAACATGAGCTTTTGTAATGTATAGATTTAGTCTTTCAGAAATCAGTTCACACGCCACAAGCACAAGGGAGTTTATGTCCCCAGCTTTCGCCCCCCGCCTGATGGTTCAGCGAAATCTACACATCACACTTCACCAAATCCTTAACATCAATGTGAGGGCTGAGACAACCATTCCTGTGTGTTGGTGTTTGAAAAATGCCTAACACCTCCCGTGCACACCATGAATGGGGCTTTGGAGACTCTCTGGTCAGATTTTCTTGATGCATTCATTTCTTGTTAGGAATTAGTTGTGCTCCCACCGGGGCCTTCGCGCTCTCAGAAGTAGATTATATGCTCATAATTAGCCGAATCAGAACGAAAGAAAAAAGTTTACAAATACAGTGTTCATTTAGCTCATATAATCCTATTAAACAGTCCAAAGAGCAATAAGTACTCCAAAGAGCGCGTCTCCTTTTCTCCAGAAAGGAAACAAACACAAACAATACCTACATATTAAGCTTGCGCCTGCTCAATCAGACGCCTGATGTTGGGCTTGCTACATCTGCAGGTTCCACCCTTTTCAACATAAACCCAGGGATATGCGAATGCTCATCCTCATCATGATATGCATACGCAAAGCCTCCATGCCTAGTAAGATCCATTCCTGCAGTCTCATCTTCCCTCGAGATCCTTAACAGCTTCAACTTCTTCAATCCGTAGAACAACGGTGCCATTGTCGCAGAGACCCACCCGATGATCACCACTATCTGTATGAGCTGGGCGGCAAAAAGCCGCCCACCACCACCCATAAACAACCCGTAGGGCCGCCCCGCTTTAACCCCGTACACCTCTCTCACGTACGCCTCCTTGGCGAACAGCCCCGTGAAGATTATGCCCCACGCACCACACCCGCCGTGCAGCTGCGCCGCCTCCAGCGGGTCGTCGTACTTAAGCTTCTGTGCTAGCTTGTTGAACCCTATCAGAACCCAAGAAGCCACGAAGCCACACACGATGGCTGCCCACGGCTCAACCACGGAGCACCCCGAGGTGATGGCAGCAAAGCCCCCCAACAGCCCGTTGCAGACATCAATCACGTTCCAGTGCCCGGACATGAGTCTCTTGGCGAACAAGGTAGTGAGCGCCGCCGTGCACCCGGAGAGCGTGGTGGTCACGGCTGTCCTCCCGACGGCGCTCCATTGCCCGTAGTAAGTACCAGGAGGACTACCGTCGTACGATTTCAAGATGGTAAGGAAAGAACCCGGATTGAACCCGTACCAGCCAAACCAAAGCAAGAAAGTACCCAAGACCACAAGGGAAGCGCTGTGACCGCGCAAGGCCACGGACCGGCCGCTTTGATCGAAACGGCCTATTCTCGGACCTTCAATCAAGGCCCCCCATAGGCCGGCGATGCCTCCGACCATGTGGACCACGCCGGAGCCGGCGAAGTCAATGGCGCCGGACCCGAAGAGGAGGTCTCCGCTGGTTCTGGTCGCGCTGGCCCAGCCGTCGCCGGACCAGAACCAGTGGGACACAACGGGATAGACGAAGCCGGTCAAGAAGGAGGAGTAGATGAGGTAGGCTACGAACTGGGTGCGCTCGGCGATGGAGCCGCTGGTGATGCCGGCGGCGGCGATGGCGAAGGCCCACTGGTAGAGGAAGAAGCTGTAGTCGAAGGTGACGGCGGAGGAGGAGTAAGGGAAGTCGTTAAGGCCGAAGAAGTGGCGGCCGATGAAGGCGTTGGAGGGGGAGCCGAAGGCGAGGGCGAAGCCGAAGACGTAGTAGGAGAGGCCGCCGGCCGCGGCGTCGAGGACGTTGGTGAGCATGATGTTCATGGTGTTCTTGGCGCGGACGGAGCCGGCGCAGAGCATGGCGAAGCCGAGCTGCATAGCGAAGACGAGGTAGGCAGAGAAGAGGAGGTAGGTGTTGTCCACGGCGTGGGCCGTGTCGGAGAGCCTCGAGGAGACAACGTCGAAGCGGGCGCAAAGGTATCCCGCAGCAGCGGAGGCGTTGGCGGCCCCGCCGAGGAGGGGGATGAGCTCGGCGGCTGAGCAGTTGAGAGCAGCCATTATGCCTTGGGATGTAAGTGTGAGTGAGTCTGCTGGTTAAGGCTAATTTATAAGGGGGATATGCATATGGAGATTCCATGAATTAGCATTGACTATTTCTGTAATTTTAACTTTAAATTAATATTGCAATAAAAAGCTCAGCATTGACTATTATATTTTTTTAGGGATTCTGTACGTTCAATACTGCAACATTAATCTTTGTTTTCCTTGTATATATGGACATCCTTTTATGTGGTTGGGGGTTCAATAACTAGACCCAACTTGTCAACCCTCTCTTGTAAAAGTATTCCCTTGCCATTACTTTGTTGTTTTCTTTATGTTCTTTGCTAAATATTCATTTTTGTTTACTTTCCGATATCTCATTCATAAATGTTTCCAATTTTGATGACATCGATTAACTCTGTTGTCCTTTACGGTCATTCTTTTCCGTATGTTCTTGATTTTCGGTGCTAGTTGTATGAAATTTCTATCCTAATTTTTGTCTCTCAAGTGCGGTGAGGACAACATTACATAATTTAATAACTTTTCTTTTTAATTTTTGATAAAAAAAAAAAAGCTATCGTTGATGCATGTGTTTACGTTGTGATTTTGCTAGCGTTTAAAGTCGTATGAGCTTTTATTTCTGTAGTATTGATTTTTGATGTTCCTTTAATGTCTTTTTTGGGTTAATCGATCAGATTATTAATTTTTATTGTAAATGGAATTCTCAAAGTTCTTTTGATTGGTGAATGACTGTGTGTTAGGAGGATCCACGCTTGTGTAGTGTGTGGAGTTGGGAGTTAGGAAGTGGATGGGAGGCTTTCAATCATTCATTTCGCAGTAGGAAAATGGGTGGTCTGCAATTTTTTGTACTCTGCCTTAGCTTGTCTAGACATCTATGAGTGGTAATAAGTTTATTTTTATTGTCCCACAAAAAAAAAAAAGAGAGAAAGTTGATAATAATAGCAGCTTTGACATCTTATTGCAACTTTATTATGTGGGAAAATAAGAGTTTAAGATATCTACACTACTATTTTTGTTTAGCAAATGAGAGAATAACATAGATAAGAAAATATTACGAGCGTTTACGGCATGAGCCAGATAGCTTTACCTGTTTTGGAGCTAAGAACAAGATCATAACATCCCATGATCATCAAAGTACACGAATATCCACCTAGGGCATATACTCTCAAGGAAGTTTTTTAGTACTTATGATAAGCGCAAAAAGTGAAAATACTAAAAGGACGTGAGATTTTGTCACACCAACGTATCGTGGAGCCAGTTTGGTGGACGTCAATGCGTGTAGTATTAACGCTCTGCACCTTTGTACTAAAGCCTTTTTCAGACTTGCTTTTATATCCTTGGTTTCAATATTTGAAAACCAGTCTCTCCTCTAAATTTTTAGTAAGGGTCATTTGAGTAATATATGCATACCAACTAGTAATCAATTACTTTTCTACCTTAACCCCCATTTTGCAAACTCTATCTCTTACTTCTATTTGCTTTATCTATTAGTAACTCCTCGTTCCTCTTCTGCTTCTTGCAATCCAACTTGTATATATGTCCATTGCTTCCTCCTTTTTCTCTCTCTTTCATGTAAGTTTCTTCGGCTATCTTTTTCTTCATGAAATTTATGTTCTTCAATTTTTTTCCTAAAAGGTTTGTAAGGCATTGAGTTGCACTTGCATTGCATATGCTTTAAAGAAAAGTTCAATGAAATGCTGAGGGATTCTGCCTGTCAATGGTTAGTCCTATAATTCTTGTCATAGCCAATCTCTTTGACAATTAGACTTTAGATTTTTCTTTTGCATAAGCTTTGAGCGAAAGCATGTAGATAATTGTCAAAATCACCATTCTCTATTGCCATCTCTAATCAAACTCCAATTCAATTCAGGTCACAAGATTGGAAACATATTTAACCACATATGCCTCAACACCTAGCCGCATTGTCGTATGCCCGATGTCCAGTCGAATGCCCAATCCACCAGTGGACCGGTGCACCACCATGACCACCACTCTTTTAACCATCACCATCACCTCAAATTGGCCTGCCATCACCACCGTGTTAAGTCTGTCTGTCCACAGGTATCCAAAACCTGAAATTTTGTCCAACCTTAAATCTATGTTGTTCACGCCGTTATGCCTGACCACGCCCAAGCACTATCTCCATGCTGCATTTCTCCACCACTGTATCCATCACTGACACTTTATCATAATAGCGCGCCACTAACATTGAATCATATCTTTGCCATACCACATGCACCTCGTGTGGGTCATGGAACATGCTTCGACCCGTTCTTCTGAGTGTGCAACATCCTTTAGGGTAGGCAACTCATCCGGACACTACCTCGGCACATTGCGAAGGTGACTCCTTCTAGATACTATTTAAGCCTGTTGAGTAGGCGACTCTTGATATCCACATCGGATATGAGATAGTATGAGATTATCTTTATAAAACCTTGGCAGTGGTCTTAAAAGCATCTATTTGACTAGAATTTTGATGGAGGCAATGCTCTATGGTGGGGCTTTGGACCGGATTGTCACAAATGGTAATCGGAGCTGACCCTCAAAAGATCAGGCTGGGCTATCCAATGGGGTTGACGATGGTTGGGAGAACCGAAGACAAGCCCGGGTATATCGCACGTCAAGAGGATGTTGGGCAACTATGGGTGAACCGAGTATATCCTACATTAGTTAGAGAGGAAGAGTTGGGACTATGTCTGATCGAGCCTTAGCTAGGACACCAAAGCATAAGGAGGGAAGATTGTGATATCCTATAATAGATGTGGGAGAATATGAGATTGCCTTTTAAGACCTTGCCTATGATTTTAGAAGTATCTACTTTGCTAACCTTTTTAAGGGATGCATTGCCGATGCTTGGGTTATCTAGTCATATTGCCGATGGTTGAGGGAAATAAAGGCAAGCCCAGGTATATACCACGTTAAGAGGATGGTTGGGGCAACCAAGGGTGAGCTAGGTAAATCCAAAATTAGCTAGAGAGGAAGAGTTTGGGCTATTTGTGATCAAGCCTTAGCAAGGACGTTAAGGCACAATGAAGGGAGATTAATGTGGGAGAATATGATATTATCTTTATAAGACCTTGCCTCTGATCTTATAAATTACCAGCTTGGCTAGCCCTTTTGAGGGAGGTAAAGCCCTATGGTGGGGATGTGGCTCGGGTCATTACACAACTCTTTCAAGACACTACCTTGGCGTGCTCCAATGCTCTGGCATAGGGACTCATCACGGGGTAAGAAATTCCCTTGGAACTCTATCTTTGCTAGGGAGTTTTGAGTGCTCTGACATGAGGAATACTTTCCTACCGAGTAGGCAACTCTTCCAAAGCCCATCGGGTTGTTGTTTCCTCAGAGACCCTAGCTTAGTGTGTTGGGTAGGCAACTCCTTTGGAACATTACTTTGGCCTATCGAGTAGGCAAATCTTTCGTTGCACTACCTTGGGACATTGAGTGGGAAAATCTTTTAGGGCACTACGTCAGGTTGTTTGGTAAGAGACTTTTTCGAGACAAGCCTTGGTTCGTCAGAGATTTTGGAAGGCTCCAGCATGAGAACTCCTTTTTTACTAGGTAGAAGACTCCTCCAGGCCACCGCCTTGGGTAGTCTGGAAGTGATAGGACACTACTTCGGTGCATTGGGCAGACGAATCTTGCGGGACACAATCTTAAAGTGCTATGAGTACTCCAGCACAAAGACTAAACACGAGATAGGCTAGTCATCAGGGACACTAATTCTGCAACAATGACTGTATGCTTCAAGACTGGGGCTCTTTTTGGACACTTTTAATATCATAACCCTAGAGTCACTACGAGATGGGAGTTGGGCGTTGTGCCTAGCCCTGCTGGCAGTCGAATGTCAGGCTTTCCCTGCTATTACCATGTACTTTATGTCTCTCGACACGTTTGTGGGACTCAACAAGGGTTTTGGACTGGTGGCTAGATTAAGCCCGTTCTTTGGCTATATCTGTATTTTGTGAGCCATTTTTCCTAGACAAATAGAAGGAAAGAGGGCAAGTTGAGTGAGTAGGGCGATTTGACATTTCGATAAAATACAAACAAATGCAAGGCCCTTGAAAAGATGGCACCTCCACAGAGTGTCATGTGCCACCTGGGATAACTGACACTTTCACTTTCTCACACCAAAAACTCCACCATTAAAGAGAGAGAAAATCTAAGCATGTGACTCTGACTCTGGACCTTGACACTCAGACAGCACTAGACTTGCAACTATCTCCCAGACTCACTCCACGCCTTCACCTTCGCAGTGCTGCCACTCCTCAGGCTCTGTGTAGGTTGCCTCAGCCTCATCCATTGCTCCTTTCTTTGCTCCATCCCATATCATGCACTTGACTTCTGACTTGAATTGTACTCTTTGTGGCACCTGTCCTTGACATCAAATTATGGCCTTGGGAATGCTTATGGCTAAGTATGCAATTCTTGAGTGGGGAATTCCCACTCTTTTTTTGTTAACCTATTTTATCAAGAATTGAGTGAGAGATCCACCATACATTGTATAGCTTAGTGTAAGTGATTTTAAAAACGTCTCGTTCTACGAAATAATTTGGTCAAGAAATACTTATTCTGTTTTGTGAATTGAACTTCTTGAATGACTGCAATCACTAGAAGATATGGATACTTTACAGCTACTTATTATCAAATTATTGCTATGTAAAAACCATAACAACGGGAATCATATCGAAGCTTTGAAACATATATGTTATTACCAACATGTAATAGTTTGGTCGAAAAGAAATGAAATTAAGGATCTTTCTCTGCAAGGCAAGAGACATCATCATGTAAGTTGAATCAGGATACTTCTGCATAAACCACTTCCAGGACTAATGCACTCAGAGACGTCATCTGATACGTTATCTGATACGTTGATATCTTCAATAGAATATACCATGAAGAACGATATGAGAACTGATTCATATCTCACGCGTACATAACAAAAATGCCCATCTCATTGATGCATATTGAATGGTACCTCACTAAAACAAGGGGCTTGTTTATGCAGGGTTGTGGATGGTTTGAATTCATTCCTCTATGAAAGTTCAAAAACGAACTCAAGGAGACGTCATCGATAACTCATGTACGTTGATAGCTTGAATAGAATGATATCAAACCAAGATATGAGAGCCAATTCATCTCTCGTATTGAAAAAATGTCCATCTCATTCACTCGCCTCACTAAAACAAGGCTCTTATTTTTGCAGGCTTTAACATTAATAGCGGGTTGTATGAATCCATTCCTCAACATAAATCTGTTTTTACTGAGAGAAAGTTTACTAGTAAGAGCAAAGTTCACAAAGAGACATAAATTGTGTCAGAAAGATTCTTATGTCCCATGTTAGACGACGATAAGGTTTCGATCATGTTACTTCAAATGTTATAAAGACTATGCTGGAAATTGGACAGAAACAAAATTACAAAGACTTTCAGGCGCATAGTTGCTTTTTTTAAGGTTACGTTTGACCCCACCTGAAATCGAGTTTGGTGATGGGTTGCAGACAAATAATTCTCCAAGATACAACTGAGTCTCAGTAAGAATAGGCAAACAACAAATTTGAGAATCCCTCTTGGAATTCTCTTTGAGGGATTTTTTAGAAGAAATAAAAAGTGCGGGAATTGCAAGTGATTCTAGAATGCATAATCACCTTTTATTTGAAAAGCTTTATTTTTTTTTGTTTTAAATGACACAAATATTACAAAAGTTATATATTCGAAGTGTAATCGTTAGAATTAATTTGAAATAACTATAAACTAAACTAATAAGTCACATCTTTTCAGTAAAACACAATTTTCTAAATAATAGTATTTTCTAAGTAATAGAGCGTTCATGCCAAATAAGGTATCAAAATGCACCCAAACTCGCACACTCGTATGCGGATAACAAGGGAGCTAGCACACCTTAACTCTACTATCAAGTAAACTTTGAAAGTGTCATCTCACTTATAAACTCATTTCAAAACAAATTTACAAATAATGCACGTACAAAGAGTTTGCCTATTTTCAATCAAACCGTTGAATCTCCTTCGAGATACGATATCTTCATTGATATGAATAAACAAAGAGTAAAATGACGAATGAGGCAGGCATAAATGATTGATAATTGGCACTTGTGTTAGAAAAATAGATTCTCTGGAAAAAGTATAGCTGATGACACCATGACAGACTTACACTGCAAATTATAGTGACAATGAAATGTGCAACTTACAGTTATAATAAGTCAGAGACAAGCTAAGAAGGTGGCCTCTCAAACAACAGCAAGTCACCCAAACCATTAGATTTGTCCTCAGATTGGCTAAATGCTACGCTTAGGACCATGTAAATATACATATTTTAACGAGTGATAACAACGTAAAGAAAGTCAAACCTGTGGTCTGATCTGTTGGGACGAAGTTTTATTTCCGGAAGCAGAAGCTGTGCTTCAGCAGATTGTGACAGCATGCATTATTCAACGACCCTTTAACATGCAGAAGAATCAATCAAGATAAAAAAAAATTAACTGTAAGGAACCCCAGAGAGTGCAAAGGTCTACTGTGGGAGGCCTGTCGCCGCATCTTGTAGTTACTTGCGGAGTTCCTCTTGCTTTGCCGTAATGGAATCTAAGAGGGGTGCTATTTTGATTAGTTGGGTTGAACTTGTACCCACTTAAAAAAGATTTATGTGCTTTTAAACTTAATTGGCTTTAATTAAAAAAAAAGTCGTATCAATTGATTTTAGTTTGGTGGGTTTGATTGGGTATATGTAGACCTCAATTAGTAGACAAAAATAAAGTAAGATTTTTTTTTTAAAGACAAAAATAGAGTGGTGGCGGTTTGAGGCGACGGTGGCAGGAAGGGTTACTACCATGGGAGATGCCAGTAGTAATGGTGGCAGTTGCTGGTAGTGGTGGAGGCTGTTGGAAGTAGTGGCGGCGATCGGCTCTGGTGGAGGCTGCCGGCAGTGTCAAGAGGCGGCGGACAGCAGGTCGTGATGGTTGCTGGTTGTTCTTGTTTATGGAAGTTACCAACAAAATATGAAATTTTACATAAATAGATTTAAAAAAAAAAAAACCAAATCCAAGGTAACCAACGATGATATGAACGGAACCCATCCTATCCCATCTTGTAATTAAGTGAGTTTAATTGCATAAAAGCTTACATTTTCTTGTGTTGGGCTAGTTAAATCTATAAATATCCCAGACAAGCTGCAACCTTATCATGTAATATAAATAATTGTGATCTTTTAAGACAGACTAACAAGGATAACGTGTTTTGCACGTTAAAATAGTGATTCGAACAAAAAATGTTACCGATATAAGTGAAAAACACAATTAAAATCAATTAGTATGACTACCTTTAACTAAACCACAATAAGTACATCAAGTTGCCGGTAAAAAGAATCCTAACTATTTCATATTACATCTTATTACAATATACACTGCAATTATAATTAGTTTCAAATATCTTCTATAAGTATTTAAATATTTTTATCAATCGTTACAAGTTTGATATGACAGTAACAAAGGAAAAAAAGTGCTTTAGAGACAATTTGACACACATAAAATGTAAAGTGAAATGTATGTATTGGAGTTATTCAATCTCTAGTAATATAATTCCATGGCATGTGTATAACTTAGGAAGTGTGAGATAAAAAGTAGAAAGTGAGAAGAAGTTTGAATCGTAATTAAGTATTATTAACAAAAGTTCAAAATTCGAGCCCAAAAAAGATTGTGAAAAGTTAAGTGTCTGATGAAAAGGAGTTGGGATTAAATATTTGTATGAGAAAATTTTTAGAACAAAAGGATTAGAGAGTTTAAATATTGTATATTTAAAAGCAAGAACTGAATGAACTCAAGAGACTTAGCACGACACATATAAGAACTCAACTGCTTAGGCAACAAATCTAGTAATTGTAACTCATAAGAATTCTACTAATTTTCTTACCATTCACTTTTAAAGTTTTCATCATATTTTTCAGCAAGCATATCTACTAAAGTTCAAAATACCATCATTTAGGACTTCCATTTTTCCGGCAAGCATATCAAGTAAAGTTAAAAATATCATCATTTAGGACTACGTACTTATGGGACGAGACGAGTGTAAGAGGGTGTTTTGATATTGATTTTAGGATGGTCATACCTGATTGAATTTAGATTAAATCAAGTATGTAGGTATTTAGAAAAAAAAAAAGATTAAGAGATTTAATATGCCTCAAAAAATTAAAAATCGGTTTGTTGCTGCTTAAATCTTGATCGGGAACCATAGTCGGGAAATGGACCTGATAGAACACGGAGTGACCACCGGGGATGGTCCGGTGGAGGATGCTCCGATGCTAAAGTCAGAACGTTGCTACAGGGGTCGAGCTCTGAATAGCAGAAAATGCACTGGGTGCCTGTACGTATACTTCTTTGCGTACCTGGGAGTAGTCCCCTTTACATAGGTATCGACTGAAGAGTCCTGGTTGACTTACATGTCTATGCAGATAGTCCTTAACCCTGATTAATTGATATTACGTTAGGATCCTTATAGGATCTGGACTCTGCCGACACGATAACCTTAGAATCCAAGATAAGATTGACTTGAGTCAACCTTGCCACGTGTCGATATCTAGTTGGACGGATATTTCTAGTTAATGAATCTCACCGTTGGCAGAAACTTTATGCCGACAACCATACCAAGTTCGTCTAACATATTAAAGTTCTATAATAACCCTTGAAAAAAAATATACTTTTCAGCAGAAGATCAAATACGAATTTGATATAAACCTGAAGTATGTATAGTACCTATTATCATTTCGTGTACAACAATATCTACTTAAAATTTTTAATGAGGGCCGTGAAATGTAATCGTTGGAACATGATACTTGGCTATCAATAAAGTCCCTAGAGCCTTATTTGGGTCAACCGTTTGGTATGCCAACTAACAAATGCGCCATGACCATCGCAACTAATTGTTGCTGTCAATTGAATTGTTGTGTCAATAATGGCCATGTACACTGTGTGACCACACCTTCAGGATTTGTCATTTGTGTAAATGGACACAGGTCAGTGGAGTTATTCAAGAAGTTGCTGGTAAAGAAGGTTTGTGAACCAAACGTACTCATGGGACGGGACGAGTGTATGAGGGTGTTTCGATATTGATTTTAGAATGGTCATGCATATCTGATTGAATTTAGATTAAATCAAGTATGTAGGTATTTAGAAAAAAAAATTAAAAGCTTTAATCTGCCTCAAAAAATTAAAAATTAGTTGAATTCATAATCCTGAAAAGTAAGGATTATGAAATGATCACTTTTTTCATAATCAAGTTTGACCTTTTAATTTATCATACTATCCTCAATTTCTCACAAAAAGACATCATATATCTTTTTACTAATTTTAAAAAAATTATGTATAAGCACAATTGTTGGATTGTGAGTGTTTTTAATTTCGAATAGTAAATAAACAACTTTTTTAGTGGGTAGAAGTTGCTTTCGATAACTTATTTATAAAATGAAAATTATGTGAACATTATCTTTCGAAATGGATATTAAAAATTTATTTGTTAAGTGTCATCTATAGTCATTTTATCACATAAGAGTTGATTTAATCACTTTATCCAAATATATCCAAATACTTTTCGTAACTATAAGCTATTACTTTTGCCAAATATTAAACTGATTCTGCTTAAAATAGATTAAATCTAATTTTAAAAACTGATTAAAATTTTAACTGAAATTTGCTTTTCAAAATCAATAGCAAACGGGCTCTAAGTGCGCTTTGCTATTGAACTACTCATATTACTAGAACTCAATTATAAGCCAACCCTTGTAATCAAATTCACCGTATGTCGGGTTAAAACTCGTCACTGTTACGTACATTTATAGCGTTAAAAAGGGGGGAATTAATTCCCGTTAATCTACTTCTACTCATGCGGGGAGGAAAGAAACATCGTTAGACTAAGAACGGCGAATCAAGATCAATTAGTCGATAAATAGGTTTGATTGTCCATCTTTCTGAAAAGCATATCTAGGGGTGGAAATAGCCTCTCTATAACGTAAAGAAGTAACGTATAACACAACCATCAACTTCTAAAATCTTTGTCAACTCGCACAATTGCCTGATGACTCATCTCACTCTGTTAATTAGTTGGAACAAGTATGATGAATGCAGTAGCATTTACAGCCAATACATGAGGTATAGATGGCCCTAAAATCTCACTTGTCCTTTGATTTAAGTTGCCCTCCAAGTAAGACAAGTCCAACGGAGGCCATGGCTGACAAGAATGTTGATGAATAGAAAACTGCCAGTAGAGCTCCTCGCAAAGACTGCATCACAAAAGTCTCTCTTATTGATATACGAAACAAAATTTAAACAGAATCACAAAGACTTTCATTTCAAGCACCTTAGCAAGAAGCAAAGCATTATCGTTTGCATACTGCAATGAGCTCTCTGGTGTGCTTTGGATTCCTTGACCTACTTCCCACGAAAGAATCCTGTGTTTCAAGATTTCATGATGATTTAAACTAGCGACGATTTTAAACTAATTTCTTCTAGTTATCTTTCAAGTCGAAGTAGAGGAGCAGTGACAGCTTAAACAGAAGTAATACCCAAAAACAAAGGCAATTGCAGCTCCTATGTAAGCTTTTTCTGGTGTTAGTTCAACCTGAAGCTCTCCGAACTGCAGTTTTGAACATATTAGTTCGAAATTTCTTATATAGTTGATATTGTTTTCCCACATAGTTCTTAACTACCTTCAGCATCCGTGCTTCCTGCTTTACTTCCTCATTAGTTGCTTTAGGTGTTGAACTTGAAGACAAAAGCTTTCCAGTAGCAATCATGGCTTTGGCAATCTATACTGATTGAGAAAGATTCAACAATTAGTTTCACCATGCATGGAAGTGGTAACATCATTTTGATTGTAAGCTATAATTATTACGTCCCAGTGTCTAAATGTAAGACATGGTTGAGGTAAAGTTCACTTAAAATTAAGTACAACTTGTCTTTATTTCTTTTAAGCGATGCATCTGCCAGCAAAAAGTTTCAGTTTTTTTTCTCTAAAAAGTGAAGGGGAAGAATGCTAATGTGGATGGAAAGGTCTTCTCCCAAGGGGATGAGAAGTACAAGCCAAAAACACGGGGTATAAGAAAGAGCAGAAAATCAGCAAATTTGACATCTAAGATTCCGCCCAGCTATATGGCGAAACTTCTATATAGAAGCAGATTAACTAACTTGCAGTCTTCAACTCATATGTATGATTTGAAATTAGATATGCCAACTGGGATACTCAAACAAATCATATAAAGCAACATGTGGTAATTGAAGCATTACTAATGTATTGACACATATTACGTGTCCAAAGCCTAGAAAATCACAGTTTGACTAAGCAATCTACGGGAATAAAAAAAACTTCAATTGGATCTTCAAGAAATATCAGGAACTTCGCCAAATATTTAGAAACATGATGATGGTAAAGAAAAGATTGACGATAGTCTCTAACATGTTAAGAATAACGCGAGGAAGAATTTAAAAGTTTTGCACTTTTAATTACATGTTAGGACATACTTCTAAAATGAGAAGATAAAATCCTTCTTATTGGATGATCATGACACTGCCAAAAACTTCAAATTCTTGATCGGTAGAGGAACTATAATTTTTGACAAAAAATTCTTAAAGTTACCTTTTGCAGTTCACCTTGACCGTACTGTCCCATGGACTGGAACCTCCTACCAGCAGATACCAAGCGCTTGCCAAAGGCTAAACCAACCAGAAGAATGGAAGTCAACATAAAAACAAACTCTTATAAGATATTGGGAAGCACACCACAAATCAAAGGCTTGCCTGATCTGTGATCGTCTCTCAAAGAGCCAAACAACAAAGGAAGCATGCTCACCAAAGTGCTAGAAGTTGATGTATCAGCTTGTTCCCATGCTCGGGCTATATTTAACAATGTTTCTCCAAGTTCTTGACCACACTGAAAAATGCAGATTCAAAGATAACTTTCTGGCACTGTTTTAAACGATAAAATTTTCCAGCCAGTAAAGACAAGCACCTAGCTCAACACTCAATTCTTGCCAACTGCGGAACTATATAGTAGCATAGCATTAACTGAATAATAACTCTAATAAGTTCTCTACCGGTTATTTTTCTGACTGCTGCCTGCAATGGCTACTTTTCAACGGCTCGCTTCTTAAACACATATTCCTAGAGGACTTTCCATATTATTGAGGTGTAGTGCGACACTTTCTTTAAGCAGTGTTGCACTTCACTCTGCAGTTTGGCTTTTACCAAGAAAAGACATAGTATGGAGTACAAACTGAGATAAGACTTAGTATGGATTGGGTACTCGGGGGGCTAACATAACAAGGGCGGACGTAGGCATGGGGCTGAACTGAGCAAAACAGCAAGTTTCCTCTACTCTCTTTACTTTACTTCTCAAGAAATTCTTTTAGTTACATGAAGTTTTATCAAAACCAAACAACTAAATGGAATACAACTTGAAGGACTCAGTCAACTGGCACAGAGATCCAACACAGACTTACAACACTGAAAGGACAACAACCTATGTATGGATATGACTACTCATCTTCGAATTATCTTATGTATTATGAATCTGCCTCCAGCTTGCCACTGTTGTCTTTTCCTAGAATTTGCGTTCACTTGCCATATATTGTTTACTTCTGTAATTTCTCATACCATTTTCTTAATCGTTGCATATAGATTGTAAGACTTCTGAAAAGATCTTCGTAGCGCGAACAAGCTATTCACCCCCCTCCAGGTTTATCTTGTTTAAGATTCGCACTACCTTAAAATACCAATATCTTTTAAATGGCTTTTTACTCCCAGCTACACTACTTCCGGCAACAGAAATACACATGGGTGAAGAATCATCTCGTGGTCATGCTTTCAGGAAAGTCCAAGAAGCATCACAAATTAATACATAAGGTTGCCAAATAAATTAAAACACTTCAGCATGGACTTGATCCAATCCAAGCCCCATGGTGGAATATGGGGCAGATATACCCGAATTGATTGGTGCGTCGAGATAGGTTTATGCAAATTGAGGAACTCACATCAATCTCATGAGTGAAACCCTTCCAGCCTCCTTACAAGAAAAATAGAGGGGCATCCCTTTTGTGAGACACATTCTTTAGTAAGTAGTAGGAATTACTGGAGAGTGGAGAGCTTACAACCAGTAAGAGGTAAAGCACACTAGGAAATAAGTATTGCTTTGATGTATTAAGCTCGATATCGCTCTAAAGCCCCCAGGTATTAGACCCTAGATTTATAATAAAAAGACTATCGCAGCTTTCTCTGCTGTGTCAGCGCTCATCTGCAAATTAAGGCTGATGTGCTATGGTTGGTGCTTTGAGGATCTTTTGGGGCATCAGGATGCCCCAAAAGCATGATTCCCAGTTCAGATGGTTCGTACAACTGGATAGGCTTGTTGGTTACCAACATGGATTGGAGCTACAAAGTTCTAAGTTAATGTCAAAGCCATCTGAGCTTTGAACCTTTGACTGTTTGTGTTCTCACCTTTGGAGGCAACACAGATGGCAAATAACATTAACCAGTAACAAGTATCGTTCCTAAATGAATATGTACATTGACACACAGGCTACCAGAAATGCGTGTGTACATTCATTAAGTTGGCCATTCAAAAGATGCAATTTACACAGCAATATGAGGTAGAAATCCACTAACCTCATCGAGAATCGGTCCATTCGAAAGATCAAAAGCCGCATCGTTTAGCTTCACAATTTTCAAGCAATCATCTCAATACGTAACTCAAAAGAGAGAACAAATTTTTGCATAAACTAATTATCTCAAAATAAATGCATACAAGCAATCTAAATCTTACTAACATCTAGACGGAGATCGCTAGGCAACTGTGAGAAATAATCTGCCGGTAGCAAGAAACTCTCCTGCGACACATGAAGATCAAAATACAGTACTGAATTACGGCACCAAAACCTTGCGTGAAAGCATCAAACCCAAGTTCAATTAGCAATGAAGAGCGAGGCGCACAAGACTTATTCATTTAATGGTTAATTGTTACTCTCTCGATGGGGGATTGTATGGCAAAAGGTCCCCTCACGTCTGTCGAGTGGGTCAGGAAAAACTGAAACAGGGTATCTCTAAAGTTATTGTGTGCTGGACCAAGATCGACCCGTTCACATACGAAAGCATCAGACTTGAAATGCAGCATCAATGGTTGTTGCTGAGCGGCTGTGTTTGTGCGCGCATTTATAGCGCTTACCTTCAATTCTTGAAGAAGGAATTGAGGGTCTGGCGGGTCCAGCGATTTGGGAGAGTCTGATTCTGCGATGGCATATGGTACTCCGGAAGACTTGAAACTGAGGGGATTTCTGAGAGAGAGATACTTGTGCAGGAGGAGACATGGTGGGGATTTCGGGAAAAAGGTAAGGTAGGGGAGGGAGAGAGAATGGAGGTGGGAGGTTGAAGTACCGAACCAAGAAGAGAAGCCATGGAGAGACTGTCAGCCACTGGAATCTAGTTAACGTTCTGCAACTTCATTTTTGGTACTTAAGAAGGCAAATCAGAAGGGAGTTTTTTTTTTTACCCAAAATTTGCCTATTAAAGAACTTATTTATCCCTTTCTTTTTTGGTGCTGGTAGAACGGTGCATGAGCATTACACTTTCATCATCCCTTGTGAGCGTTGTATGCCACGAGTATTTGCCTCTAAAATTTCTGAAAGGTCAGTACGTAATTTGGTGGCGTGGTTGGCGGCTATGTGATTGATGAAGAAAAATGAATCTTGCGGCGGTATTGAATCAGGAATTGGACTACGAAAAAAATCAACAGAAGTATCAAAAGGGGATAAAAAAAATTTGAGCGAAAGAGATAGAATACCCTTGATGAACAGTAACGGTGGGGCGATGACTATGCGGCAGAGGAAGTGAGGGAAGATAATAATATTGATGTGTATTAAAGTATATATAAGAGAGCCTGGATATATGCATGATAAAAAAACTTAAAGAATATTCTAGACCATGAAAAATAACATAATAACATCTTGACTATAAAAAAAACCTTATACAATGACAATTAAATTAACAGGATCAGCCTAACTCGACGTCTATGAGTCTCACTTTTATTCACTTTTTTGAGCCTCTTATCCTAAGAAATATGCGGTCCCTACAATATAGCCCATACTTCGCAGTCCGGCTATTTGTGATCCCAATGTGCTGTATAAATCCAGACAGCAATTGGCCGCAATTATCATGCGCTAATTTGGCTACAGTTCCCTTGGAAAGCTCCGTGAGAATTAACTTTTATGCAACCAATATATGGAGGTGACCAAAGAGGTACAAGTGGTTGAGACGGTGCATTAGTTATAGTCTGGCTGATGAACGTGCTGGGTCCTCAACTTTGGATGAAACAATTTATGCTGGATTGTTGGGTAACACACCAGCTCACTCATGTACAAGTTTATTTCTCCAATATCACAATGAATATACAACCTCAATCAAATTGAAACTTCACTCAACCCAAGTGTATACCGAGATATTAAATTACTCTCCAAATTTCAGTCAATTCATGCACTTATATTTAGTGAGAAATTCGAGGTCCAGAAAATGGTTTTCACTGACCCTTTCCAAACGTCCTTGGCATATGCAGTCAAGGAAGAGCATGGACCGCAAATTGAGTAGTAGATTTACATATCGATCAAAGATAGTAGCGGAAATAGAACATCGTACCTTAAATTCATTTGTCATCAACTTATTATAGCGAACTAATCATCTAAAATGTTTGGAGTGTGGATGACCCTTGGCAGCCCATAGACGTTTCCAATAAGCTTTACGTCGATTTCCATCTTCCACCTTTCTGAAATGTTCGGTGAGCTGAGTTAGCCGTGAAATTGCTATTTTTGGGTTGTTGCCATAAAAAACTGTCCCCATTTTATCCATCAGAATGAATCACTACTGCCTCAAGTTTGGAGAGAATTGTCTACGATAACAGGTTACTCAAGAGTTTCCATTTCCAGATTAAATCCTTAGAATCCCATAAAGTCACAAACCAACTGAGCTCCTGCTCGTTTAGAAGTGGAACTATTACCTATTTAGCAAGTGGTTGCTTGATAATCCACTTATCCTTCCAAAAGTAAGTATTCCGACCATTGCCTATCCTCCACCTGATTCCTTTTTCCAGAAGGTCCAGTCCATGAAAGTAATACTCCTCCATGCATGAGATGGATCTGATCGCATAAAACTCCAAAGGTCTCGTTCCCATGGGCCAGGTACTTACTGGCCAGGATTCTTACCCTTAAAGAGGATTTCCGATTCAATATTTGCCAACCCACCTTGGCCATCAAGACTTTGATAACTTCTGTCATCTTACTTAGGGTAAGCTGTTAAAGAATATACTAGATTTCTCAACAAGCAATAAAGAAGAAAATTGAAAATAATAACAGAAAATAGAGGTACACAAGACGAAAGATTTATGTGGTTTGGAGAATGTCTACTCCACGGTAGTAGCAGCGATTTCACTATGTTTATTACTGGAGATTACAGATCTCAGTCTTTCTCAACAAACTCTCTCAAGAACAGCTCTTCCCTCTTATCTTTAAAATACAATACAAGACAACACACACACACACACACACACACTCTCTCTCTTTCTCTATCTCTCTCACAGAGATAAATAGTGACTTTCTCTGAATAACCAATGTGGGACAAGACTTATATACTTAGTGTCAAGTTGTAACCTTCTCTGAATAACCGATGTGGGACACCAACACATTCCAGATTTTTTTATCCAAGACACATTATCAAAAATCTCCACTTTGGCTTGGATAAAACAAGCCACAAAAAACCTGAAAAATATTATATGCTACGACCATACCTGCCCCTTAAGGCTGCACCTCAAATACTGTTAATACAGATCAAATCTAAGCAGTGCTTAAACTTGATTTCTGAAATATGCTTTGTCATCATGTCCGTTGGATTTTCAACTACGGAAATCTTCTCTACTATAACAGTACTCTAAGAAACCATATCCCGAATAAAATGAAACCTGACATCAATGTACTTGGTTGGCTCATGGAACATCTGATTTGGTCAAATGTGTGGCACTTTGGCTATCACAATAAACAGTGCTAGACTTATGCTTCAACCCCAAATCATCAACCAAGACATTCAACCAAATAGCTTCCTTCACTGCTTCGGTCACTGCTATATACTCAACTTATGTAGTAGAGAAGGTAACAATAGTCTGTAGAGTAGCTATCCAATTGATCACACAACTCGAAAAAGTGAAGATATATCCTTTCAAAGATCTCCTCCTATCCAAATCTCCAGCGTAGTCTGAATCCACATATCCAACAAGTCTACCATTCACATTACTGCCCCGATGGTAGACTAAAACAGTATCCGCAGTACCTCTCATGTATCGAAGTATCCACTTCACTGCCTGCCAATGAGCTTTCCCTGGATTACCCATGTACCTGCTAACCACACTTACCACATGAAAAATATCGGGCCTCGTACAAACCATAGCATACATGAGATTGCTTACTGCACTAGCATATAGAACACACGCCATGTGCTCTACCTTCTCCTGAGTCTGTGGGGAATCAGCTACTGAAAGCTTGAAATGTGCTACCAAAGGAGTAGTTACAGGTTTAGAGTTTTTCATACCAAAGCGTTGCAGTACTCGCTCAATATACTTTTTTTAGACAAGTACAAAATTCCTACAGGTTGATCCCTCTGAATCTTCATTCCTAATATCCTTTTTGCTACATCCAAGTCTTTCATCTCAAATTTCCTTTTCAGCTGCTCTTGATGAAGGGTAGCTTGTCAAGCTGGCCTTGTAAGATGCGCTATATCGATAAGGCAAGGAGAAAGCAGCCTACTGGAGTTACTGCAAGAAGGAAGGGCAGCTTGCCAAGGCCAAGACCAACTCCTCCTCCAAGATCGACTACTCTTACTACTAGATTAATAGAGGGGGGAGAAATCCTACCGTTGACATATGACATCGATTTTACAATCAACATATCATTCAACATACAATAGTAAGTATATGTGAGAACCATTCGCGAGCCTCTGGTGATACACATAACTATCATATGCACTCCAAGTATAACCTCTCTCTCCCGTGGAAGTGTCGAACCATTTATACCACTATCTTGGAGATTGTTTTAGTCCATACAAGGATTTTTTTTAACAAGTAAATATAATCTTCCTTATCCTGGATGACGAACCTCTCTAGCTGACGCATGAATATACACTTTTTCAACTCACCGTGAAAAAAAGATGTCTTAACATCCAGCTGTTCTAACTCCAAGTCATTTAGAGCAACTATAGCAAAAAACACTCTTATCGAAGTATGTTTTACTACAGGAGAAAGGAAAAATTGCGTAAAATACCCCTGTGGTTTGGGGTAGTTATGAAAAGACTCCTCCTATTACAAAAATTGCAAACCGAAAATTGCAAAAGTCTTGCAACGGAGGATTCCTGTAACAGAACGGTAAAAATGTCTAAATTTCCCTCTACAGAAAACCCTAAATCTACAATTAGGGCCGACTGTGACTAGAAAACCTAAAAAAACCCCTAAATCATGTGACTAGAAATCCTCCGGTGGTAGAGATCGAAGTTAGGGCCGGCTACGAAAACTCACCCGGTGATAATCACGGCTGCCTGGCTAGCTTCTCGCAATGGCAAAGTCAATTTATTGTCAACAAGGCGAGATATCCTCTGTCAAAACCCTTGAACAGCATTAGTGATGGCCTATCAGTGGTGGCGGCGCAGGCACATGTGGATGAGGTTGATGGATTGTGGTTTTGTAGATCTAGGTTTGTTTTTCTTGTAGATCTAGGTTTATTTTTTGAATTATAGAAATAGGCTTGTGGTTTGTGAATCAGAATGGTGGAGGCGGCGCAATAGGCTTGTGGTTGGTGACGTACGTGGAGTTCGCGATGGGTGGAAGGTACCGGTGGGGGCGGTGCACTTGGCTTAGGTTGATGAAGGGGCTAGCGGCGACAGAATAGGGGTCTCTGTGGGTGGTTGGGGTGAGACTTTCGAAGGTAGATAGGGCTGGACAGTAGTGGCAGAAACGGGCGGTGGCAGAAAGAGGGGTGGTGGTGGTCGATGGGGCCTGATGAGGGTGGCGGCTGGGTTTTGGGCTTGATAGGGCTGCGGTTGCAGCAATTTGTGGGAGCAGATGGCGACGGCGATCATACTGAGGCCGCGGTGGTGGTTAGGGCTTAGGATTTAGGGAAGGAAGAAGACAAAAAGGGCATTTTTGTTATTTGTTAAGTTAATCTTTACCAAACGCACTCTTTAGGAGCGTGAACATCACATGCCGTTAGTTTGAAGGATTTTTTTTATGGTTGCAATACTTTTGCAATTTTCGATGTCTTTTTGTAATTTTGTAAAAGGAGAGGTCTTTTTGCAACTACCCCAAACCACAGGAGTATTTTACGCAATTTTTCCCAGGAGAAAATATTTTATTGTAATCAATACATTCTCTCTGAGTAAAACCCTTAGCTACCAAGTGTGCTTTATACCTTGCATCTTCCGTTCCTGGAATTTCCTCATTCTTCTTGTAGACCCATTTGCAACCAACAATCTTCTGGCCCATAGGCGGTTTTCACCAATTCCCATATTTGATTCTTGTAAAAAGATTCCATCTTCTTATTTATAACAACTGTCCACTGAGCTGATTCCATGCTCTTGATGGCATCTTTGTATGTAACAGGCTCAATCTCAATACTTTCTGCAACACTACGAGCATAAGCAACCATATTCGCATACCATACTTTTGAGGAGGTCGAATGCTCTTCTCGGTTTGTTTCTTTCAATGGTATACAGATTTTCTTGAGGTTCTTCATTCTCTTTAGTAGAATGAGAACTATCTTCCTTATCTGTAGAAATGTTAGTCAAAGAATCTAAAGCTCGGACTTCTAGCTTCACCTTCTCCCTGGCACCGTGGTTTTTTCCTGCATCAATCAACTCCTCCTTCTTTGAAAGCATCGAAGACTCATCAAATGTCACATCTCTGCTAATTAGGAACTTGGATCACTTAGAATCAGGACACCATAACCGATACCCTTTTACCCCATTTGCATAGCCTAAAAAAAGTCATTTCTTCGCTCTCAGCTCAAGTTTACCATCATTAACATGAGCATAAGCAGGATAACCAAATATCCTCAATTTTTCATAATTAGCATGCTTAACAAACCAAACTTCTTCAGGAGTCTTGCAATCAATTGTAGTCGATAGGGACCTATTTATCAAATATGCAGCTGTGTTAACAGCTTCTACCAAAAATTCCTTCGATAACCCGACATTTGAAAGTATACATCGAGCCTTCTTAAGGAGAGTCCTATTCATCGGTTCTACAACCCCATTCTGCTGTGGCATTTTCTAACAATGCAATGTTTCACTATGCCTTCATTCTTCTAGAACTCACAAACTCCTCCAAACGGAATTCCATGCCATTGTTAGTCATCAAGCATTTAATTTCTTTGCTGGTCTATTTTTCAATCATCATCTTAAACTGCTTCCACTAAACAAAGACATCACTCTTCTTTTGCAGAATGTACACCTAGACCTTTCTTGAGAAGCCATTAATAAAGGTCAACATATATCTACCACCACCCTTAAAAGGAACTGTGGAAGGACCCCAAATATCTGAATGGATGTAATCCATGGTACCTTTGGGTGTATGAACAGCCGGACTAAATTTTACCCTGCACTGCTTTTCGAAGACACAATGCTCACAAAAACCCAACTTTCCAATTTTCTTTCTTCCTAGCAAACCTTGTTTGCTCAGCATATCCATGCCTCTCTCACTCATATGTCCACGACGTTTATGCCAAAGTATGGTAGTGTCAGAATCTATATTAGAAGATGAAGTTGTTGTTGTTGCTCCTGTAATTATGTTACCCTGCAACAAATAGAGACTATTTTGTTCCAACCCCTTCATCACAACAAGAGCACCCTTCATTATCCTCATAACTCCACCAGCAGCTCGATAGCTACAACTATTGGAGTCAAGCGTACCCAAATAAATCAAATTTTTCCTCAGCTCTAAGAAGTGCCTGACATCAGTCAAAGTTCTCACGATACCATCATGCATCCTAATCTGAATTGAACCTATCTTAACCACTTTACAGGCGATATCATTTTATATAAGAACTTTACCACCATCAAATGAGCGATAAGTGACAAACCAATCCCTATTGGGACACATATGATAGGAGCAACCCATATCAAGAATCCACCCTCCATCCGAGGAACTGATAGTAACTGAGAGAACATTTGCACCATCAGAACTATCTTCTACTACTCCAGCATCAGCCGTCTTGGAATTATCTTTCCTTTACGCTTAGAACAATCCTTCATATAATGCCCTTCCCTGTGACAATGATAGCACTTCAATTTTTTGGCCTTTGACTGAGACCTTGATCTTCCTTTATTTCTAAACCTAGCATGGTCAGTGCTTCAACCTCGAGCCATCAGACCATCAACATGTTCTTTTCCCCTATTTTTTAAAACCTTCTTCCTTAATTCCTGAGAATTTATCACAGCCTCAATCTCTTCCATGGAGATACTGTCCTTCCAATATAATAAGGTAGTAACAAGATGTTCATATAATGGAGGTAAAAAACACAGCAACAGTAAAGCTTTATCCTCATCTTCTATCTTGATATCAGTATTTTGCAGGTCTAATATTACCATGTTATATTCATCAAGTTGATCACTGATCGATGTACCTTCTTTCATCTGAAGAGTATACAGTCTTTGCTTTAAATACAGGCAATTTGTCAGAGACATGGTCATGTACAAGCTCTCTAATTTTGGCTACAATCTAGCCGCAGTTGTTTCTTAAGAAACTTTTCGCAATACTTTGTCGGCTAAACACAGCAACAGGGCACTATGAGATCTCTCCAAAATGTCTTCTTTTTCATCAGTAGACATCGTCTTAAGAAGTCCTTGATTCCTCTTTAATACTTTTAACAATCCTTGCTGAATTAGAACAGCACGCATCTTCATCCTCTATAAACTGAAATCGTTTGATCCATTAAACTTCTCCAAATCATACTCCGTCGAAGTATTTTGGACCATTGTAAGGTGCTTTCAATCTACCGTGAACCTTAGCTCTGATACCATTTGTTAAAGAATATACTAGATTTCTCACCAAGCAATAAAGAAGAGAATAAAAAATAATAACAGAAAATAGAGGCATACAAGACACAAGATTTACATGGTTCGTTGAATACCTACTCCACGTTGGTAGCAACAATTTTACTATGTTTATCACTGGAGATTATAGATCTCATTCTCTCTCAACAAACCCTCTCAAGAATGGCTCTTCTCTCCTATCCTTAAAACACAATACAAGTCAACACACACACACACACACACACACACACACACACACACACACACACACACACATATATATATATATATAGTGACTTTTTCTAAATAACCAATGTGGGACAAGACTTATATACTTAGAGTTAATTTGTAACCTTCTTTGAATAACCGATATAGAACACCTACATATTCCAAGTTTTTTATCCAAGACATATTATCACATAAGCCTTCTGCAATCTTGCTCTTGCAAACTGTATCCCACTTTAGAAGATGAAGCTTTTTGTGATTTGTAATGCCACCCCAGAGAAACTGCTTATTACATCGATCAACGGCTTGACATATTGCCTCGATAATCCTGGTAGACTTTGTGACATATGTGGGAATGATGGACTTATTTATCCATATTTGGTAGTTACATAATGGGCTCTCAAAATCACATTTCAAAATCATGTTTCTGGACCCTTGTTTGTTTCTTGTGAATTTGACAATAGCATGAAAACTAAAAGATAAATAATTAAGTAAAAACGTGTTTTAGAAACATGTTCTCGGCTTCACAAGTTTCTATTTCATTTCTTCTCCATTGCTATCAGCAGAGCACTAAATTCAAATTTCATTATCAAATATGAAATTAAAGTTTGCTTCTTGTAATCTTAGAAGATTGCACCTTGAGCCATGGTAAATCTTACTAATGGCGCTTCAACTTTTTTAACCATTATAAATTCATTTAGTAATGCAATTGTGGACTTTGTTTGATTAGGTTCGGTTGTTCAATTTGCATATGCATACCACTTTAATACGGTTAAAAATTACACAATTATAACTTGATGCATCATATATTGTGCCTTTGAAGTGCTTAAATAAACTGGATTAACTATATGCTAATGAACCTCCATTGGTTATGAGCAAAATTACTCAAACCAACAACTACAAAAGGCTATATCCCGTGGAATACATTGCACTGGATACATCAGTCTGCCTTAACACTAACATATTCTAGTTGAAAAAAACTTTGATGCCAAGGAAGTGGGTTAGTAGAACATGTGGAGGTGCATTCCACAAAGAATTTAGTCCAATTAGAGCCAAGTATGATCGTGTTGGATAGACCAAGAAAAAGGGCAGAAACCAAGACTATCTGGATAGAGCCTGAAGAATGGTAGTGCTGCAAGGGCGACGACGCAGAGTGAATACGTGATAAAAGTCAAGATTCCAACACTGAGGTCCAGATGTCAAGGTCCAGAGTCACCGTCTTGCTCTCTCTAGAATTCTTTAGCTTTGAAGTTCTATACTAAGAATGCGAATGCAAATGAATATCACTTCAATCTAAAATGAATCCTCAAGTCCACTAATTATAAGGATTAGAAATGCCATATCATTGATTGACATGTGGCACTCTATGAAAATGACACATCATCAAGGGGCCAAACATGTCGGTCTTCCATGAACTATCAGATGACAAGTTTATGGGCCTACACTTTGTTTGTTCTATGAAGATTGACTCATACAACACTAGTGTGGCTAGCGAACGCCCTTGATCTAGCCATCGATTCAAATCCATTATCTAAGTTCCACAGGGGCATCAGAGAAACAAATAACTTGACAGCAGCAGAAAGCCCAATGCCAACTACTAGGCGGACTAGACATGATGTCCGTCGAAGACCTACTCTTGTCTGACTCGTAGCTCAAAATCATGAACTTGGTGATGTTTGACACCTTGCTCTCTTGTCAAAGAATCAAATTTATTTAGAGACGGATTAAGAGGGTGTTTGGGATTGATTTTGGGATGGTCAAACCTGATTTAAATCTAAATTAAATCAGTTTTGTGGGTGTTTGACAAAACAGATTAAGAGATTTAATTTGCTTTAAAAAATTCAAAACTGATTAAATCTATAATCCTAAAAAGTGAGGATTATGAAATAATCAATTTTCTCATAATCAGGTTTGACCATTTAATTTACCATACCATCCTCATATTTCTCACAAAAGGGCATCTCACACCATTTAACTAATTTGCAAGAGTTATTATAAGTACTAATGCGAGATTGTGGGTACTTTTAATTTAAAGTAAAAATAAACAAATTTTATAGGTGGATGAAAATTCCTTTTTTATAATTTATTTGTGCAGTATAGTTATTTCAAAACAAAAGTTATTTTAACATCACATCTCTAAAAAGACGTTAGAGATTTATTTATTAAGTGTCCTTTATAGTCATTTTGTCATGATAGAACTGATTTAAACACTTTTTATCCAAACACTTTTATAACTTTAAGTTAGTTTACAACTACTTTTGGCAGACAGTAAAGTGATTCTGCTTTAAGTAGATTAAATCTAATTTTAAAAACTGATTAAGATTTAAACAAAATTTTTTAGAATCAATCCCAAACATGCTTTAAAGTTGATCTTAACTTTCTTCTTATCAAATAGTAAATTGGAATCCTTCGTTGTACAACACTTTTATTTTAGAAGAAAATGTCGCTAAATGTATTTTAATGACAAAAGATTGTCAATGTAAATTTTAGCAAAAATGACAAATACGTGTAATAGCTGAGATGTTATATTATAGAATATCCTTATCTCACACATGGGCATGCAGCAGAGACAAACTCGGATAAGATTGAAAAAAAAGAAACGTGTTGGCATGTCATTTACTACATGGTTTCAAGTACGTACTCTCGCAAATGAGGATTAACTGCCATGCCATCAGTTTCGATCATTTTTTTTCCTTCATATTTGATAGTATGTCTCTTAAAAACTTTATAACATATCGGATTGAGGTGATCCAAGTTGCATCGGGTTCATGCCATCAAGAACATCGATTCTATCTTTTCATATAGTTTTAGCTTTCTTAGGCCGTGGTTTACGAGGCTAGTAGTCATGTTGACCACATCAAAGACATTTCTCCGTATCTCATTAGCCAGTCAAAGGTGATGAGGTTAATCTTGAGCTACCAGAAGATTAAATCTGTAAAGAAGCAGATGAGCAAAGGGACCAGTATGAAACTCAGAACATGGTGAATAACAAGAAGGGTAAAGGTAAGGTCAGCTCAAATAGAAAGTATGTTCAATTTATTTGGAGAGTATCGAAGCAATAGCAAGCAAAATCAATGAGCAATGGAGCAAACCAACGGGCCTTTAGAGGTCCAACCAAAAGTTTTCATCAAAAAGATAATAAGATCTCTCAACCAGCGAATAGGGAAATCATAATGGGAGCTACCCTAGAAGGAAATTTATATCCATCGAGAATTTTACTAAAACATTTTAAACCATTATTTTTTTTCTTTTAGTGCTTTGTGAGCTGCCCATTACACCCGCTGCGCTTCAGTCTAAATCCACAGGATATAACAACCTTGTCAAGCTTTTTATGCCATAGTGTAGCAGCTTATTTTAGATCATAAAAAGACTTAAGCTTAGAAACTATAATGCCTTGGCCTTCATAATGAAACCTTCTAGTTGCTTGATGTACGCATTTTCATATAATTAACTATTAACAAAAGGGAGTTGTTTAGAGCGTAACCGGTTTATAATTTCGTGCTGATGCAAACAATAATCTTACTATAGTAATCCTAAAATATGGAGCATAAGTGTCAAGATAATCAATTTGTTCATTTTTGTTTGGGACCCTTAACCAGTTTATTATTTTGTACTGATGCAAACAATAATCTTACTATAGTAATCCTAGACTATGGAGCATAAGTGTCAAGATAATCAATTTGTTCATTTTGTTTGGGACCCTTAAGCATAAGCTTGCCTTATACATGTCAGTGGATTCCATAAAGATCTATTTGCGTGCTATTGGTTTAACACCGGTGGTAGATCAACAAAAACTTGCTTTGGTTAACATCATTAAATCCATTTCATTAGTATTATTTTCTTGTCATAAGTCAGAATCTTGAGAACTTATTGTTTTTCGACAAGTTGATCATTAGGCTCAACTTTATAGACGCAAGAATGCATGATTTATTTATATTTTCCTCAACTAAAAATTGATAAAAATATCAATCACAAGACTTTGTAATTCTTGCTTTCTGACTTCTTAAGATCACTATGGCTTTTGTATTCTCGAGCAAGTTAACTTCATTTTGATTTTCACTGCTTGTCTCTTCAATTCTTTACTTCCTAGAGAAAGGACTTTCAAAGAATTTTACATCTTCACATTCTAAATAGTATTATGGCTTACAGAATCTAATAGATTTCATGATGGAAAATCCCTAAGCCTCAATTGCTATATTGAGTATAGCCAGTTAAAACACGTTTAGTTCCCTCTATCTTCAATTTGGAATGTTTAGGACGGTTAGCCTTCCTAATGCCTCAAGGTGGTTAAGAGAAGGCTTTGTTTTTTCAATGTCCATGGAGTAAGACGTTAGTAATCTTGTGGGACATATGATTTAGAGTATAACAAGTGGTTATAAATGCATTCCCGTGCAGACTGTGATATCACAAATGAGTAACACTTTACTAACCCTAACTCTCCCATGTTTCCTCTTTGTTACACAATTTTTCGGGACTATAAAGGGAAGAAACTTGGTGAATAATTTGCTAAAAAAAACCTAGTGAATGGTTAGCTAAGATTCAATTTGATTAACGAAGGTGCGGTATTATATATCTACACCAGTTATGGGAGACTTTGTTAATGTCTGTTAATGACCTTGCCTAGAGTATTAAGAGAACTTGATTTAGCCCTTTCAAGGGAGACGTTTGCCTGTGATGATTGAATCCCTACACTCGAGTCATTTTGATATCAGAGCTAACTCTCAAGAGACCAGAACAGTTTATCTAATTGTCTTGTCAGTGGCTTGTGGAAACAAATACAAGTCTAGATATACCCTCATCAAGATTATGATTGGGGAAAATGAAGGTTAAGCTAGGTATATTCTTTAATCGACTGGAAAAGAGTGCTCCTAAGCTATGTATGGCTAAGGTGTTATAATGAGTTTTAAGGAGTGCTCTAAAATGTGTTTGGAATCATAGAATTTTATACATATATTTTTTTTGTTTGAAAAATTAAAGAAATGAAAATGGAATTAGATTTCATGAGAATTGACTGGTGTAGGCACCCTCATGTTTGATGTGCATATCAATAGAGAGGAGATGCTACCTTCTCCTACGAGGAAGACAAGTGATTGTTATCTAAGGGGATCATAGATGAGAAAATACTCATCGTACTAGGGAGAAGTGAGTTGGATTGGTGTCTGATCCAAATAGAATTAGTCACAATCATAATGTAGCCTGTGTATAATAAGTGTTATGCTAAGAGTGGTCGTGTACTTTTTTCGAAATCAATTGCCATCTCTCCACCATACTCAATTCTCCTCCACTTGTAACTAGGGCTACAGCTTGGGTCAGCTGAATGGGCCAAGGGCGATACCATATCGAACGCACTCTAAAAAACTTATGTGAATGCCCAACCCAGTCCATTTATAAGCCGAATAATATATGTCCATGCCGATTCCATGATAACTTTGGCAGACACAGAAGTTAAACACCGGTTGCTAAGGGTTATCCATGTTTACAAATTAATTTTTGTTTACTTAGTTTTTAATTGCATTAATTACAATCTGAGTCTACAAATTAGTCATGAGTTTTTATTTACTGAATTTTTAAGCTTATCAATTACCGTACAAATTTACTTATTAATCATGATCACAACAAGAAATAAGGCTTTTAGCGATAGGAAAATCCGTCGCTAAAACTTTTAGCGATCCGTCGTCTAATATTGGACTTTCAGCGACGGGATTCTTTTTACATTAGCGACAGAAATTTCATCGCTAATTGTATTTTCCGTATTTTAATTTATTTTTTAAAAAAATAATTTATTCGATAAATATTTAGCGATGGAATAAACTTTTAAGCTACGGAAGATCCGTCGCAAAATAAACTTTTTAACGACGGAATATTCCGTCGTTAAAAGTTGAGATTTATGGAAACTTTTAGCAACGGAATAAATCTGTCGCTAAAAGTTAATTTTAATTTTTTTTAATTTTTTTAATGTACAAACCTGTAATCAAATTCAAGTCTCAACAACAAGGCACAATCCCCCAAATGCACATTAAGGTTAAATAATTGTGGATCGAACAGCAATTATTTAACCCTACAACAGATACAAAACAACTATGTAACTTTAAATAATTTTTACTATAATGAAAAATAAAATGTACACGCTGGGAACCAGATACAATTGATTAGGGGAGGGGATAAGAGTACAACGAGAGTGAGAGGGGGTACAAGCTAGGAGGACACGGGAGGGGGCTCATCAGGGGTTGCCGAGTCCTGGATCTGGATCCTGCTGATTTGGAGCCGGCTTAGCATGTCCAGCAGCAGTGCCCTACTGATCTTGCACCTTGATCATCCTGAACACCTCTGCAGTAATGCGGCGGATCTTTTCCTCGTCCAACAAATACTGCACATTTGGTGCCGGTGTTTGCGGAGGGGTAGCAGGGGGTGGGGACGTTCCTATCACGGCACATGCAGTCGTGCTACGTAGGCTGCATATGCGGCCTTTCAGCTGATTGACGACCTCCAGTGTATCCAGCCATCGCTTTAACGCCCCAGTACTCGTACCCGTACTTGCAGATGCTGGTGGCTGTCCGGATTGCTGCTCGGACCCCCTAAGCTGTTCATATGAGGCCCGTAAAAACAGCGATTTAAAGATATGTTATGGCATTAATGCAACAAACATTGAATAGAATGACAAAAATTAAACAAATTGACTCGAACTTACATTGATCCGCCGGGTAATATCTGAAACATAGTCCCCCGCCCGATGCCCCTCGTCCTTGTCCTTTTTCTTCACGTGCGTCTGACTATACGCCAGAGCTACTATCTCATCCATCTCTAGGTCCGGGTGCTCGACCGCATTCTTGTGTCGGATGACGTCGTGTGCCACCGACACCCTCGTGTGCGTCCGACACCCTCGTGTGCATCGAATCCTTCTCACGTCTGTTCTCGGCCCCGCTCTTACTCTTGGCGTCTCAGCTTGGATCCACAACCCGCTGATCAATCATCTGCCCCAATACAGTCGGAGTAATACAATGCGTGGAATATTTCTTCAACTCCGTCATTGGGGCACCCTCGGGCAGCATCTTCTTTGCCGGGTCCCGTGCGTCGTGCGGCCATTAGCCATCGGTGATAATACATGAGCTATGTACTGGCCTGAGATTCTCCCGTACTATTTTCATTGGTCATGCCTCCTCAGCTTGGCTCCTCTCCAAACAAGACACAAAGTGTACCATATTCTGACGTTGAGAGTATCACATACTAGAAGAAAGCACCAAAACTAAGGGAACTATTCCCCTAATTGACATGTTCCAAATATGAACCAACTATTAACTTGATTGGCCACCTACATTCTAGAATAGTGATGTGTTGTTGACTCAGCATTCCATGCTTTTAAACGGAGTCACCAAACATGAACCAATACCCTACAAATAAATATAGTGCAGTATTATTATCATTCCAGAATACCCTAAACACAACCTACACATGCTTTGGTTATCTAATCTAATTGAAAGTAAGACTCCAATTCAGAAACTGGTTGGTTAGACCTCTTTGAAATTCGTTTCCAAATGCTCCAAGAATTTCCTGCCACAGTTGGACCATTTCTATTTCAAGTCAAAATCAAATCAATTATGCTCTCTAAGTCAGAGTAAGATGTTTCGTCTTCTAGAATTTTCTTCTAATACCAATTTAGAATAGCAACCCCTTTTGATGAATAAATAAATAAACATATCACATCACAAACCAATAACAACCAGTCAACAAACAAAGCACATACTTTTCTTAACAAAAGAAAGCATATCTGAAAATGTACACATCCATATGAAAATATATTCTTATGCTTAATCAATTAACAGCATCCCATACTACCAAACTTATGCTTATCCAAATATTTAGTCTTAAGAAGGACTCAAAATTAACTATATACAGATTAAAAAATCAACTATATATAGATTCAAAATCAAAATTGTTGGGAAGAAAAAAAAATAGTGGACTTACCTTCTAATGAAGAAGACGGGTAATTCTTGCTGGCGGCAGTGGAGGGCGGTGGCGTTGGTGGCGCAGCGGTAGTGGAGGCTTGGTGGCGCAGCGGCAGTGGAGGTGGAGGGCTTGGTCACGCGGTGTCGGGGGGAGGATGGGGTGTCGCCGGAGGTGGGTCACCATGGAGGTGAGAACGACGGTGGTACGCCGGGGGTTTTTTTTCTTCGGATTTTTTAAGAGAGAAACGGGGAGAGAGAAAAATCAGATGTGGGGGTGTTAATATCGAGGACTTTTAGCAACGGAACAGTACCGTCGCTAAAACACCGCTGACAAAAGTCATTGCCAAAACTTTTTCTGACGGTTGATTCCGTTGGTAATAGTATTTAACGACGGAATTATCCGTCGGTATAAGTACGTTTAGCGACGGAATCCCTTCCGTCGCAAAAAACGTCTTTTCTTAAAATAACTTTATTACTAAAAACGTATTTTCTTGAAAAAATGACAAGAGTCTTGAAATAAGCTTAATAAAATATAATATTACAATAATAAACTAAGTAGAGAATAAGAAGTCTTCAAATATATCCAAACTCATATGGTGAAAAATTTTAAAGATTAAAAGAAAAAGAAATATCTTGTACACATAAAATTATATATGATATTTATGTTATGTCAAAGTTGGAGAAACATGGTTTCTCATGGGCTGGGCTGGCCATTTAAAAAACTTTATTGATGCCCAACTTATATTTCTTATGGGCTCCAAGTTTCATGACCATGTAACATTGGCCTCTGTAAACGAAAGCCCATACACATATTTTTATAGGCTTGTCATGAGTTGTTCACGGGTTATCCAACTCAAGTGATACCCTTACTTGCAACCCCAATCACCACCCACCCCTCCAACTGCGACAACATAGACGTCAAAATTGGTAGAGTATTCTAGACTTATAATAATTAATGAATGTTTACATGTGTATTTGAAAATATTTTCACACACTATTTTTTTTTCTTAAAACAGTTAACTTGTGTGGTAAAAATATATTAACGACAAACATAAAGTTTTGAGGGATGGAAAATTATAATAAGATATGCAAATAGACATTCCCTTTAACAAAATAAGGAAGATACGTGCATTTTGCAGAAGACCCAAGGATCCGCACAATATTTTTTGCTAGAAAAATTTGTTAGTCCTAGTCCAGACTTCTTTCACGATCGCAGAAATTTTTGGTGTCGTTAAATTCCACTCTTTCTCGCTGAACTTTCATCTTTTTGTTGCTAAAAGATTAACTATTGAAACTTCTCAAACGTGTAGTAATACAACAGCAGTGCGAATTGAATAACTCAAAATGTGATGCATTTTGCAAATCCAAGTCTTTTCCTTCATAATTAAGCATTTTTGGTTGGGTTTTCCATTTGTGGACTTTTTCTGGTTTGGCTGATGTTATCACATTGACAACCGAAAGAGCTTATTAGGAAGAACTCAATCCAACACTATCTTCAGATACGCACCCCCCCCCAAGTCAACAACAGTTACTGCTAAGTGCATGCACCTGGAAAATTAAAGGACCCGTCCCCAAAGTTCCAACAAAGACGCCCATCACCCACAACTGAGCACAATGTTGCCTGCATATAAAGTTTGAGTATCAAATGATTATCTCTATAAGAGTTATGTCACCGTTGTTAGAGTTTATAAACAATCTTTTGTTCTTAAAATAAAATGTATCTACTGATATTTTTTGTCACAAAAGACATACTGTACAGTAAAGAACCCCAGCTAGTTTACAACTGACCACCCTCTCTATGAATCTTTATTATGAAGGTGGGCCTCGTTATTATCCCAATCATTTTAGCTCTGGTTTGTGCAAGAATAGACAACACTTCCCGCAAGGAAATGTCTATTTTCACACCTTTATATGTTCGTCTACATCCTATTGTAGTAAAAACATAAAGTGAATTGTGTCTGACACACATTTTAGTGACGAATGAGGGTTCGAATAAATATAATGTGGCGTGAAAAGAAGCACTCTCCTAGTACAGTATATTCAATTAGAAAAAGATAGAAGTCGTTAAAATAGTTTTCGGTTGCTATTGCTAAATGTTTAGCTATGCTTTTGGGAAGATTTTGGCGCATATCATTAGTGATGCTTTTTTTTTGCAGCATCCTATTCGGTCTTTACACTAGAGTTCTCAAGATCCTTAATTTTGAAAACAGAGAAAAAAGAGTGTGACCGACTGCCACTACAGGGAGTCTACAGTAACAATTTAGTTGGTATTCTTGTAGGAACAAATTTTGCCTCCTATCGTGTATAGTGACAATTAATAGTCGCTGAATATTTCTAGTGACTTTTCTTTTAACATTTTCAGCGACAATTATTAACAGCATTTTTTGACTTCATTACATAAAGTCATTAAAAATATTTAGAGACGATTGATTGTCGTTATATAAGGGTAGGAGGAAGATTCGTCCCACCGGATAGCAGTCAAATTTTTTTTCGGCCTATCGCGCTTTGATCCTAAATTGTAGCTCAATGATCACGAGGCTCCCAAAAATTTCGGACATGCATGATACGACGAATTTTCCACCATATCTTTCACTATTTGGCACGAATTAACAAACCATTAGAAAAATGCGTTTGCGAATCTCTGCACACATTTTTTTTTTGTCACAAATAATAATAACTGGTAAAGAATATAGTAAGTATTATAAGTCTCAAACAGAGTTGAATTTAGGTGGCACTAGCAGTCGATACTGACAAGCTTGACTTTGACTATATGACCAAAGCAGTTTTCTTGTCCTGACCATTCCCCCTACATTAGAGATTGGAATCTGTCCTCGTTAAGACGGCCACACACACACACACACAGAGGAAGAGATGAACACTGTTGCGCCAAACTCTAGCGGTGTAACCCCAACGGATGAGGGAAGCAGTACTGTCACAGGCCGTGCTCCCAACAAGCTTGATGCCGGAGCTATGTTCGTCCTTAAATCCCGAGGTAAGCACTCAAACTTTCTTCTCTATATATATCTACCGGTCATGGAAGGAGGAACTCAAGGTGTTATGTAACCTTCCTGGCCCTGGCCCTTGTCATGTCTCTCTCAATTCTGCGGCTACTTGAGTACTGAATACATGGATTTCTATCCATGCGGCAGAGTCTGATCAACCCACACCACACACCCACCACAAAACAAAAAAGAAAGCAAGAAGGGGAATAGAGGAGCAGAGAGTTGATGGTAAAAACAAAGGAGAGGATGTTGTTGTCACGCTGGAACTGCGCCACATAGAATGTCTACATTTTGAGATCAACTATAGATGGATTTAAGTCACTTCCTGCATTTAATGGGCTTTGTACACCAAGTGTTTATTTGGTAATAGACAGCTTAGGGTACACCTATGGGCTTTTGCCCGTGATTCAGGGTCTTTTCAATAATTTTGTTAAATTTTTTTTTTTATTTTGTGGTTTAAAATCACCCAAGATTCGCAATTAGCTTTTTATAATGACGGACATCATGAGAATCGGTTTGTTTGTATTTGGTAGACTTTTCCGCTCTAGAAGATGCAGTACGTGGGACACCAACTCTTATTAGATCTGATCATATGATTCACACAATTTTAAAGTTCCTTTCTTTAGTGGGTTTTGGTGCATATTTTAGTGAGTTTAAGTGGGTTCCTTTCTTTAGTGGGTTTTGTACGCAAGTGTTTCTGTGCTAACAGATAGGTTAGGGTAACCTTGTGGGTTTCTACCCGTGTTTTGTGGTTTTTAAGTCATTTTGTTACACACACACACACACATATATATATATATATATATATATATATATATATATATATATTTTTAATTTTTCCGGGTTAAAATTGCCAAAGATATTTGATGGCCGACAATATGAGAATCGATTTTTTTGTATTTTGTCAATATTTTTTGTTCTTGAATACGCTTTTGCGTTGGATACTAAATTTTATCACGATTTACACTGTTTTAAAGCTCAGGCGTGTGATTGTTTCCGTCCACTATGGTGCATAAAGTATTGAAGTTGTGTCTTGTGCGTGCAACAGGGTCATGGTTGCACTGCGGGTACCACCTGACGGCTGCGATAGTAGCACCGGCGCTGCTGAGCATCCCATTTGCTCTGGGATTGTTGGGTTGGGCGGGAGGAGTTGCAACCCTGACCATGGCAGCGCTGGTGACCTACTACTCCTACAACCTCTTGTCTCTCGTTCTGGAACACCACGCCCAGCTTGGAAAGCGGCAGCTCCGTTTTCGGGACATGGCTCATGATATTTTAGGTATGCACACCATCATCATGGTTCGTGGTAGGTCTCTTTGCTACTACATTCATGACTTTACTTTTTGTTTTTTGGCCGGGCCATCTATGTTAATTACAGAAAAACATTTATTATTATTATAGTATTATTAAAGGCGATACCGGAAATGGTATCTTTGAAAAAACAAAAGCGGCAGCATTAAAAAACTTTCCACCATAAATGTCAAACAAATATTTTATAATATTATAAGTTTAAGATGACGGGAAGTAGACCTCCCTAGATTTTTGAAATTTGTGTGCGCGAGACATCTTTCACCTCATAAAGAAAGAATAATATATTTATATCCAAAATTTGCGTCACATATTGTAAGATTCTTGTGTAAATCAAAAGCCTCTCTATATCCCTCTTTTCACTTCATTTGGATGCTACCTGCTTGATGTTTGAGTTGAGATGGCACAGATGAAGTGACATTGCCGAAAAATGCAATCTTTAAGAAACTAGCAGTACAGGCGATTGTTTTCCAGCTAATAGCACAACCGGGGCACATTCTTTGGGCTATAGACAATTTTGTCCCAAAAAATGCTTAACTATTAGGATCTTTACCTTATTCTGCAGATCATTTATAAACCCGACACCAAAAAGGCAACCACATAAATTCCAGAAATAATTTTATTTTGGTCCCTTTAACTATGCACGCTTTATTAAAATTATTCATGAACTCCATTTTCTTGAATTAGAGAATTACGCATCCGGCGTCATTTTAGTTCTCGGTTATGTTTATCCATTCAAGATGGTCACTTTTCGAGGTCGTCCAAATCTGCCTTTTTCTCTAGGTAGGTCCCTTCCCGAAAGCCCCTTTTAGTAGGCAGGCTACAGACTGAGCTCAGTTGGCAACCAAACCCACCCACCACTGTTGCTGCCATTCACCACAACCACAATACATTCATCATGTTACTATCCACCACCACCACCAAATCTGCCACCACAGTGCAGACCATCAGACCCAAGATCTGTAAGTGGAGGTGTGACGATTGGTGGTAGTGGCTTGAAGTGGTGACGGCTGGCGAAGGAGGTGGCAATTGGAGATATTTCATGGAGGTGGTTGACCTGGTGGCAGTTGATGCATGGTGGTGGCTTGAGGATTGGTTGCGGGTGGTGGCAGAGCGTACAACGTGGTTGTTTGGAAGGTTGGTAGTTAAAGGCACCGTAGTTGGTTGTGTGAAGTGTGGTGAGTAGGGGTGGATATTAGCAGAGGGAAATGGGGTTGGCATTTTTTATTCCATTTTGGAGAGGGAAATTGGATAATATCTCAAAAACTCACATGATCGGCACATGTTTATTTTTGACTGAGAGAACCACACGAGCGACAAAGCTCTCCCTATCCAGACACCTATGTTATTTTGCCACTTGGCATGATAACGGATGAACTTTGAAATTGAAATGAGGTTCTGTTTGGTGTTTTCCTCAAGGGAATCTTCTGTTTTTTCTTCATTGTTCATGTAGGTAGTAGAAGATAGGAACTGTTTGGTACTCAAAATTTTATTTACTTATGAAATGCTCAAGAAAAAGTGCACTTAGGAGAGGAAGGGGGGGGGGGGGGGGGGGGGCTATTCACACCACGGCATCTCATCTGTTCCTTTTTCTTTCTTCACAAAAAAGTGAAAATAGTGAAAAAAAAGGTAACTCTCAGCCTTGGCTCATTACGTCTTTTGATATTTTATCGGAGTTCGTTCAAAATTTACATGCCTTTTATCGAAACTTAAGTTCTTTTGTTGCCAAAAAGAAGAATTTGTTATTTGTAAATTTATCTATAGAGAATATGAAGTTATTCTCGTGCTTTATTTATCATTTGTTGCTAAAAAGAATTAACCGACATTGTTATGTGTACATTTATCTACAGAGAATATGAAGTTATTCTCGCCCTTTATTTATCGGAGGACATACAGTTGTTTAATTTGAATCAAAAAAAAATACAGGTGTTTAACCTTTGCATAACTTTATAGTAACCGTGAGTACGTGTACCATAAATGAATTAACAGGACCAGGGTGGGGCAAATATTTTGTGGGCCCACTTCAACTGGGCATATGCTACGGAGCCGTTATTGCCTGCACTCTCCTCGGTGGACAGAGCCTCAAGGTAAGTTACTACCGTACAAGCCTCTCATTTAATCGGTGGGTTCCGTCATTTATACTTACTAGCGTATGTTGGGTCAAATAATTTGGCCCACCGAGTCTGTTCAAGCAACTGAACTGAATCGAATCAATGTATGAATTTCCGAATCAAACTGAATTGAGGCCGATCCATGTTCTAGGCACCAGCTCATAACGAAAGAGACAGTGTTCAAATTTTGATTATCATCCTCAAGGTCCCGATTTCGAATCTACGTACTAACGGATCATATAAATTGTAATTCTGACTATTCGAAAGGAACAAAAAATGGTTGTAATGGTCAAAACCGAGAGGCTCTTCCCCGTCTCGGTATTCCTATGCTCCTTCCTCCCTTGTCATCTAAATAGCTTTAAAATTGTTTTTTACTTCCTTCCTCCTCTTTCATCTCGAAAAGTAATTTTAGATCTGTTTTCTCACCATTGTTCGACTTCAAGAAAAAGGGATGAAACTGAACTTGAATTTTTCAAGAGTTTTTTTTTTTTTAACCCAAATATTGTAGTTCAATACTTGTTTACGTATACGAAGTATTTTGAACTTATTTACTAATATTTGACAGTTCTTATAAACTTATTTTCAAACAACAATCTCGGACTTTGAAAGTGTGGTTGCAAACCATGATTTGTTCATTTATTGTACTTTTCAAATTATTTTATTTCAAAACGTGATTTGAAACAACATTCTCATGGTCTAAAATCATTATTTCAACTACCTTACCATATATTGATAAAAGCTTCAAAGAACAACGAATAACGAAATATATTATTAAATCACAATATTTATGTCAAAAAACTCAAATTTCCAAGCCTATCCAAACCCAATAAGGAAAATTTTATAATTTTTTCAAAACCGTAAACCTCATCATCACGAGGTAAAGAAGTTAATTTGTTCGGTTGTGGGTTAGACCCGAATATTCTCTTCCCAACTGTGCTGTTGACTACAACAACATATGGACTAGTCATCAACCTATGCTTATATATATATTGTCAACACTTCCATCTTTCATACTGCTGAAGAGATACCATAACCTTAATTAAGTTGGGAGTGTAAGCTTGTAATAACACGAATTACTTGCTATGTTTTCCGCAGTTCATTTACTTGCTCTCTCGGCCAGATGGGAGCATGCAGCTTTCCCACTTTGTTGTCATTTTTGGCGGCCTCACTCTGCTCATGGCACAAATGCCGTCCTTTCACTCCCTCAGGCACATCAACCTTGTGTCCCTTGTTCTGTGTCTTGCTTACTGTGCTTGTACCACTGCTGGTTCCATTTACATTGGTAATGGATGGAGATTATGCTCTGCAACAAGCTCCTCTAATTATCTAACTGATGTTCGCCACTTCCCACGTTATTGATTACTGTGATTCTTCTAGTGCAGCGAACAGCAAAAATGCACCTCCGAGGGATTATGCCATAACTGGGGTTGGCATCAATCGTCTGTTCGGTGCCTTCAATGCTATTTCAATCATCGCTACAACATATGGCAACGGTATCATCCCCGAAATACAGGTGAGCTCGATGTAGTTGTCTCAACATATTGAACGATGCCATTCATTCACGTTTTTACAATGAGAAATGGTGTCATGTCCATTATAGCAAATAGAGCTCCTCTATGAAAATGACGATACTGCAAGGGTATAAACTCTTGAATGCACACATTTTGTTGAAACAGCTGCATCCAAGACATAAACCGTTTTCCCAGGACAAATGGGAGAATGCAGCTTTGTTTTCCCACAATCAACGATATGGACCTATCGGAAGAAATTAAATGCTCACATATCTGTTTAATGCAGGCTACTGTAGCAGAACCAGTCAAGGGGAAAATGTTCAGAGGGCTGTTGTTATGCTATGCAGTTGTTATATCTACGTTCTTCAGTGTTGGGATCTCTGGATACTGGGCATTTGGCAATGACGCACAAGGATCAGTTCTTCAAAACTTCATGGTCAATGGAAAGCCCTTGGTGCCCTCGTGGTTTCTTTTAATGACCAATGTCTTCACTCTCTTACAAGTAACAGCCACTAGTTTGGTAAGAACTACAATAAGCGTAACTCCCGAAAGCACTAAGCTCAGGGCACAGCCATGGAGATGTTAAACCATAACCAGAAAAAACAAATTGAAACAAACAAACCCAGCCTAGGCAACCGCTTTAAACAGCCAAAATAAGGGATTATGAAATGGCTCAGAATGTGCGAAAACTTTGTGAAAGTTACAAAATGTGATAAACAAAGTCGGCCATCCCTGTATGTTCCAAGCACTTTGATGCTAGAGCTTTTAAATGATGCACTAAGAGACTTGGTTTTTTGAAAGTTGAATAGAGTGAACCACCACATGTAGAAATTGCTGACCGACTGTTTATTACATACCTTATTTTAGAAGCTTTTACTATGAAAATCAATACTTGCGCCAGACAAGGCTCTTTAATCAAGAATTGTGAATTTCACTGGCCCCCTCTGCTAAGGGGTTAGGGAATCCATAGAAAATCCACTGAATTTTGCTTGGACTAATACGCAGGTTTATCTGCAACCAACAAACGTAGTTCTGGAGCGCAGGTTCGCCAATCCAAAGATGGATCAATTCTCCATGCGCAACGTTGTGCCGCGGTTGATAACTAGGTCATTGTCAGTGATCGTAGCAACAACTGTTGCAGCAATGTTGCCATTCTTCGGAGACATCATGGCCTTGTTTGGGGCGTTCGGTTGCATTCCTCTAGATTTCATACTGCCCATGGTTTTCTACAATGTCACCTTCAAGCCCTCCAAAAAGAGCCTCATTTTCTGGATAAACACAGCAATTGCCGTTGTCTCCAGTGTGTTGTCGTTGGTGGGGGCAGTAGCATCTGTTCGACAGATAATTCTTGATGCCAAGACGTACCGCTTGTTTGCTAATCTGTGATAAAGGATACCATGCCTTGGTGACTTTCTCTGTAAGCAAGAATTCAGCAGATATTAAAGGCAAGGCAGAAGTGATACAATTGGCCGGTACGGGATTGCATCCTTCACATTCCCTACACGCCCCCCCCCCCCCCCCCCCCCCCCCGTCTCTTGGTTTTTCTTTTTGTCTAAATCGGAGAATTGTGTTGATGATACAATCATACAAACATAAAGATCCCACTTTTGGACTGAATCAGTATATTACGACTTAACTGCCAAAAGAAATTGTCTTAGGTTAAGTGAGATTGAGATCTCATGATGAAATCTACTTATTTTAACATCCCTTCCCTCAACTATATTGTACTTTCGGATGACTCCTTATGATATTTATTAAAACAACCACATCCTACACAAGCCTTGCCAAATCTCGTGCAACTTACTGAATTGTGTTTTCTACTTTCGGATTGAATTTGTATGTCATGACTCATGACTTACAAGTTAACAACCTTACGTTGAGTATGCAAGAGCAAGATTTTTTTATCATCTTCACTCATTGTGACGGCTTTCTTAGACAATATTTCCATCCTACATAAATCCCAACAAGACTACCATAAAACTTTAGCTGTCTGGATGTCCGTTTACTCCCTCTTCCATTTATAGTTTAGTAGATTAAATCTACATCTTACAAAATTGTTCTAGATAAATATGTATCAAACACGAAAACCTAACAAGAGAACACAAGATATATAAGATAACTCAAATCCACTTTGTACAAGTCAAATTTACAACGCTCTCTCACGTATACTTTTCAATTGTTTTCCTACTCAAAGAAGGACTTTTCTCTCTTATTTTTCTACTCAAAGAAAGACTATTTTTTCTTGACATTAAACACAATACAAGACAACTTACATACTTGGAGAAAGCAGTGATCTTCTCTATCTAACCAATACGGGACAAGATGTCTTATATACTAAAGGTCAAGTTGCAACCTTCTTTGAGTTACCGATGTGGAACATAAATACAAGACATATATCAACAATCTTCACCTTGGCCTGTATTAACAAACCACTCCTATAAGAAAAGTGTAATATGCCTTCAGTACCTTCTTTCATGTACTCTACCTTGCATCCCCTTTTAAAGGTAGGAATGCACTCCACCTTGAACTCAGCAAGAAAGAAGATAAATTAAGTTCAAGCAATGCTTAAACTTCTCTGTCGTGAGCATATCATCTGCGTAGGTCCTCGACTCTATATGCCGCTCACTGTAGCATAGTGTCGATCCCTTGTCCAGCTGTAACACAGTAATCCCCTTACATACGTCAGCCCTATCCTTGGACACCAACGAGATCATCCACTCCGCCATCATCATCACCCCACAATATGGATTGAGCGTAGCGCTCGACTTCTCCATGAAGTCCATCCCAAGCACCACCCAAAGCTTATCCATGTCGATGATGTTGAAGTCAGCCTTCCCTGTCCATCCGTCGATCCTCCAATCGACGTTCTTGACGGCTCCTTTAGTCGGTCGCTCCTCGGCATTCACGGCCGTGAACCAACCCCCATCCTTAGTTGGTTTTAGCCCAAGCCATTTGGTAACCCTCAGACTCATGAAGTTGTGGATAGCCTCGGTATCCATAAGTGCTTCTTGAGTCTTCCCTGCAACGTCCACCGTTGCGTAGAGCAAACCCCATCTCTTCTTGCTCTTCTTCCCCTTGGCAGCTTCTTCCTTCGACTTCTGTAGGAATGTATTGAACATCTGCAATGCCCCCATGCGTGCCTCCCTATCACTGCTGGAAGAATCTCCCTTGCTGCCTTCGTCCTTCTCGAGGAACGCAATCATCTTGGCTTGCGTGGGCAATCCCTCATGTAATGCAGACCTTCACAGTAGAAGCATCCTTCTCTAGGCCCCCCATGAGCCTTGTGGTCACAATAGTCACCCTGTTTGCGACTTCCCTCGTGCTTCTTCTTCCCTTTGTGATGGCGGTGACGTCCCTCGTCCCCACTTTGCTCATCATCAGTTGCCTTGGGCAAGCCACTCTTCGACCTACCGTCTCCCCCATCTTTGGCACGCTCGTGCCTTGGAGATCTTGGCCTCTCACCTTGCTTGAAATCTTCCAACCTCTGAACAATCACCATGGTGGAAGCCAAGTCGTGAGGTTCTATTCGCCGCAACTCTGTGGCAACCCACTGCTGCAACCTGTCAACGAAGAAGCATAGTCGCTGCCTCTCGGACATCTCCGATATTACGAGCATCAAAGCTGAGTACTCCTTCACATACTCGTGGATGCTCCCCTTCTGCCTCAACCGTCGAAGGTTGATCATCGCCATATCTTCAACGCTCTCCGAATAAAACTGCCTTTTTAGTTCACACTTGAACTTCTCCCATGTTTTGACGTCGCACCCATCCGTATATCGACGCCTCCACCATAATGCAGTTGTATCTGTAAGGTACATGATCGTCGTCTGCACCTTCTTCTCCTCGTCATCAATGTCAAGGGCTTCAAAGTAACACTCCAAGTGCCAAAATAAGTTATCCACTTGCCTCGCCCCTCTCGCTCCATCGTACGATCTTGGCTCTGGCATTTTCTTTCTCCTTGGCTGCAACGCGATACACCCCTGCCTTGTAGTTCTTGTAAGCTCTTCTTACAAGCAGTTAGTTCTTCTTGGAGCTCCGTGACTTGTCCCTTGAGGTCCTTGCACCGTTGCACCTCCCACTTGGTGAAATGGGCGATCCTCTCCTCGATCAAGTCATCTAGCTCATTTGCGAACACTTTAACTTTCTGCTCTAGCACAGTTAATCGACTGTTTACCACCAAGTCATCTAATTTATTGAAGATTAGCTCCACCTGACTTGCCACAGTCCGCTGCAAGTGCTCTCTAAATGCCTCGAGCTCATTCCTCATGCTTGCTTCGACATCCTCTATCGCACTGCTCAAATCCTTTACCGTGCTCTACCATATGCCAAAATTCGTCTTCCCATCGAATTGTCACAGGCATACTTTATGGTCATGTTGTTGTACATATTTATCCTCTGAAATCAATATCACTCTAGATAAATATATATCGAACACGATAACCTAACAAGAGAACACAAGATATATGAGAGAATTCAAATCCACTTTGCAAAAGTCAAATTTACAACGCTCCCTCACTTGTATCTCTCAATTATTTTCCTATTCAAAAAATGACTATTCTCTCTTGTTTTTTTACTCAAAGAAGGACTCTTCTTTCTTGACCTTAAACATAATACAAGACAGCTTACATATACTTGGAGAAAGCAGTGATCTTCTCTATCTAACCAATACGAGACAAGATGTCTTACATACTAAGGGTCAAGTTACAACCTTCTTTGAGTTACCGATGTGAGACATAAATACAAGACATATATCAACAATACATGTTATGACTTAATCGTTAAAGAAACTGACTTAAACAACAAAGAAATTCTGATATTGATTTTTCAAGATCTTCTGACAAAATTACCTATCATGACACCTTTTTGAAACCATTTTGATAAATGAGGGAAATATAACACCCTCACTCTCTTTCTTCCTTGAACTCTTGTAACTTTTTTATCTTAACACTTACACTCGACCCAGACCCGACTACCATAGATCCGTAACTGACTAAAAGGTGATATTTGAATTGATAAATGTTAGACTTAAACATGAAAATCCTCTCTCTCTCTCTCTCCCCCCCCCCCCCCGAGATTTAGAATTCACAGAGATTTAGAATTCACATACATATATGTTTATACGTAACACACGTGCGCACATGTAGGAATGAATAAATGAGATATTCTCGTCCCTTTGTCTATAAGTTCCTTAATATCCTTATGATATTACTTTTAGTTATTTCTGCATCCCTAAGAAGAACTTTGGCTATATACTACCTTGTGTACCCGCTTTTTATTCTTCCTCTCTCATTTTCATCCTCAGAAACAGACCCCAAATGTGGCTTGAAGGAACCTTAACACCATTTACTAATAGTAAACGTTACTTAATGCCTTTGATTATGGGTCCATTATTTTTCTCCTAAATTCCTAAAGGGAAAATTGTGTAAAATACCCTTGTGGTTTGGGGTAGTTGCAAAAAGACCCCTTCTGTTATAAAATTTGCAAAAAAGCACCGAAGGTTACAAAAGTGTTGCAACCCACGATTTTCGTTACGAAATAAAGAATTTGTCCAAAATACCCTATAAATTTTCCAAATACCACAAGCCCAAGCCCTTATTAGGGCCGGCTCAAACCAACAGGTGAGGCAACAGAAAGGGGACCAGATGAAAGGGGGAAGAGGGGGGAAAATGAGGGAACTTCGATCATGGACGAAGGGTTTGTGGATCCGGCTGGTGGCAGCGGCACAAGTGTAGCTAGTTGATGGTGGGGACAAAAATGGGCAATGGTGGTGGTGGGTAAGGCGCAGTGAGGGTGGCGGCAGAAATAGGTGGTGATGGTGGTCGATGAGGCTCGGCGAGGGTGGCGAGTTACGGACAAAAAGAAATGGGCAGAAGAAATGGCCGAACCTACAGCCGGCCAAAATTAACCGCGACCATGACCGGCATGGGCAAATCTTTACACTCTGGCCTTTCACCACCACGACGTCAGGCCAAAAACAAATTGTGGAACCCAAAACCGGCAACATAGATCCGGGTGGAGCAGGTGGCAACGCGGTGATTATGAAAAGAGCAGGTGGCGTCGGTTAGGGTTTGGTTGATTGGATTAGGAAAGAAAATCAAGATTTGGGGAGATGACAAGGATGGCGACGCAACGGCGGCAAGGCAGGGTGGTGGCCGAAATGGGCGGTGATGGTGGTAGATAGGGTTGCGGCTGGGCGATTTGGTAGAGCAGATGGTTACGGCGGTGGTGATCGTCTGAGGCGGTGGTGGTGGTTAGGGCTTAGGATTTGGGGAAGGAGGAAGACAGGAAGGGCATTTTTGTCATTTGTTAAATTAATTTTTACCAAACGCACGCTTCAGGAGTATGAACATTACGCGCCGTTAGTTTGAACGATATTTTTTACGGTTGCAACACTTTTGTAATCTTGGGTGCCTTTTTGTAAATTTTATAACAGAATGAGTCTTTTTGCAACTACCCCAAACCACATAGGTATTTTACGCAATTTTCCCATTCCTAAATAACTACAAATTGGTCCCTTTCATAGTTTTAATGTTAATTGCTTTCTTGATGCCAGAATCATGGGAATTTCAATCTCCTTCCTGACTGCTTCAGACTTTTCTTTTCATACCCCAAAAAAAGAAGAAGGTAAGTTTATGCAAGTAATTTTGTCTTTCGGAGATTATGGTTCTTCTTAGATTAGTTGCCTATATCTAATACTCATATTCAGTTTTTTTTTCTTGGATAAGTTGCTAATTGTTGTAGTCTATATTTAGTAGTCATTGTAGCCTTTTTTTTTTGTCTGTCGCAAGTCCCTATAGATACTTTTAATGATAATTTTTAAACAAAGGCATAAATTTAGCGGTAGAAGACATGAACTTATTGTAGACATCTCATTTTTGTAGTCATTTTTATTTAAATAATTATTAGGCTTTATTATTAATTAAAGTTTATTATTATGTGTTAGACATAAAAATGTATTATACTTGAATAACTTTTTTTTAGTCCAATAGTGTAGTCCAGTCAATAATTGGGCTCAGTCCAGGTCCATTTAGGCGAGTCCACTCCAAATTAAAGAGTGTGATTTTCTTGGAAGATTTTTAAATTATTTGTGATTTATCCTTGATGCAAGTAATTCAATCATTGATTTAATTAAATATGGAGATAATTTATGTAATGTCCCAAAAAAAATTTACGGAGCGTTAATGCCGAAAACACATATATCAGATAAAATTCTATAATTATCATAAGACTCAAAAATGGTAATTCAAAGCATTCACTAATATTCTCAAAATACATCAACATTTAACACAGTTGTCCCAAGTCTTTATATAATTCAAGTACTCCGACACGGAATTTTTCAAAATAAAACCTAAATAATAACAATTTGTCTCAATCATTACACTCAAAATATCAGTACTAACTCTGAAACAAAGGCAGCTAATTCTTGATCACTCAGCTAGCTTTTCGATCCCAAAGTCCCAATACTGATCACCTGAAAGGAGAAACCATAAGGAGATGAGCCAATTACCCAGTAAGGTCGCTTAAGAACTAATCAAATGGAAATAAAAATGTCTGAGAAACGAAATTTCAGAAGCATAAAAGTTCAAACAGAACAGACATCAAACTAGATTTCGAATGTCAAATTATAACTGAGTACGGAAACAGACACTAGAGAGCCATTCAAAAAGTGGTCACATACGTCAGTACTGACATATGAGACAGGTTCAGAAAGTAAGATCACGATCTCTAACTCAACTCCTTTGAGCTAGCCCACATTTCAATCCACGTGGGTAAGTCAAACATAAGTCATATACACTGTGACATGGCACATAGAGTTATCAAAATAAAGATTTCAATTCAACAAAATCAAATATCGGACATGTCAAACAATATACGGAGTTTATGAAATAATGACAATCTCTAAAACAAATGATATCAACATCGCAAATTCTAAGATCAAACGAATTCGACAGAAATTGAATTTCACAAGTCATAACATTGAGAACAAGTTATTTATAGTAAAGCTCAAAGCAAAGAGGAGAAGAAGAATCACTTAACTCAATTCGAAGAAATTCAGATTTCAAAAAGAAAATAAGGACTTACATGAGCGATTGATTCATCGCTGATTTGAATTTCAAAAATAAACCATTACCTTAGCCAAGCTTTTGAGAAATGCACTCCTTAAGCTCCACTTTAGAACTTCCAAACTTTCCAAGCCTTATTCTCTCTCTTTCCCTCTCTCCCTCTCTCTCTCTCTCTCGCACGCGCACAAAGGAAGAAGAAGTAGAGAACTCAAAAAGGCCTAGAGAGGAAATAAAATGACTATTTATATGGGACAAAATGTTTAAATTTTCATTTGACCAAAAATAGTTTTTAGTCGACCGAATCCAACAGAGGTGAAAATGGTTCAATTTTTTTTTTCAATTCGACCGAAAAAGTTTTCGGTCTTGCATTCGACCGAAAACTTCAGTAGCTCAATATGCACGAAAAAAAAACTTTTAATTCGACTAAAAACTTCAGTAGCTCAATACGCACAAAAAAAAATCTTTTCATTTGACTAAAAAGTTTAGACTCCAAAACTTCAAAAAAATCAAATAGTTTCGATTAGAATCAAACCACTTTCAGTCGACCGAAAATTTTAGAAGCAAACCCCAAACTATTTTCTTAATTTTAACAAAAGACCACAGCTTATTTATTCCAAAATACTAATTTCACATAAAAAAGAAAATTTTTGGGATATTATAATTTTTGAATATGGTGCATCTTATTTAATAAAATCAAAGATAATTACTGAATTAGGGATACATAACGTCTCAAAATTTGGAAAAGAATACCAGTGTTATCAAAGGAGCGCCTAGGCGCAAGGCGCAGAACATGAGCCTCGCCTAGGGCTAGGCACAGCTCCTTCAAAAAGACGCGCGCCTTGCTTGCCCAGGCGCAAGGTGGTGGTGGAGGTGCAAAGAAAAGCTCCAAAATTCTAAATTTTGATTTTTGCATCATAGCATCATCTCAACTGTTCACTATTTTTTGTTCTTTATTTCATAACATAACAAATCAATATCTAAATCACAAAAAAAAAACCCTAAAACCCCAAATCCCTAGTCACTCAATTGTCATATTATTGTTCATTGTACTAGCGTCTCGTCTCCAATTGTTACTCTTTTTAAAATAAATATACTCTTTCACTTTACCTTATAGACAAAGAAGATGAAATTGAGGAGTAATCTTTAAAAAATTTAGAGCCTATGATTCCCTTTTCAGAAAAACATTTTTGCTTTAGCTTTCCCTAATGATAAGGATGATGTTGTCATATTTAATTAGGATCAACTACTTCTCATTAGATCTGAAACTTTTTCTAGTATTTAAAGTTTGTTAAATTGTCATGTTCTGAATTTTTTTATGTAATTTTATTGGTCTAATGCATTAATATCTATTTATTTTTATTTTGAGCCTCACTTTGAGAAGGCGCGCCTATGCCTTGCACCTACGCTCCAGGAACCCTTTGTGCCTTAGGTGCGCCTGTGCCTTTGATAACTATGGGATGAACCGATCGATTTTCGTCAAACCGGCTGTTTATTTGACTTTTCTCAATTTGCAATTAGTATCAAATATAGTCTTATCATAGGATTACAGATTGAGATGGTCATGTTTATCATCTCTTGCACCCCAGATCTCTATAAATATGGCCCTTGGCTTACATTTCTAGGGATCAACTTTTTCTCGTAAAACAATTTTTCCTAGAAGTGGTATATCATCTATTAAGAGAAATTAGCACTTCATATCTCATTTTTATATATTCGTGAGCCACTTGCATTGTGGATCCTTCATAAAGCGCTCATAAGTCTTCTAGGCAAGCAGACTCGTGAGGTAGATTTTACTATTTTCTAGGCTAGTATAGCATAATGGTCTAGAATATTTTCCTTTCCTGCGATAATAATTTTATTTCAAAAACTATTAAAAAGATTATCTTCATTTCGTAGTTCGAGTCTAAGACGGAAGTGTAGGTCGCCCACGTAGGGTCTGAGTTGAACTACGATAGTTTTGATTTCGATTTGTCCAGCCAGATACGAAGGCCATTTGACCTCTGATGTCGAATTCAAACCAATAATATAGAAGTAAACTTAGACTTTGTTTTATGCATGTTTATGTGTTAAAAGGCCAAAAATCAATAGAAATGCATGAGTGACCGAAAGGGTATGGCGGGTGCCAACCATCTTATCGTCGCATAACTTAGGTAGCGTTTGAAATCACTTCCAGTTTTGATTTTCTATTTTCAAAAAAATAAAAACAAAAAATAGTTTTTTTTTTTTTACAAAAACAAATGGGTATTTAACTATCCAGTTTTATTTTGAGTTTTTTCTTTTGTGTGTTTGATTACCCAGATTTTATTTTGAGTTTTTTCTTTGGTGGTGGTTTGCGGTGGTCACCGGTGATGGCTATTGGCTAGCGGCGGTCACCGGCCGGTGGCTGTGGTGGCCAAAGACAGTGGGTGGTGACTGTGGTGGTAGGGGGAGGTGGTGGTGGTGGTCTCAAAATAAAAACAAAAACTGAAATCCCAAAACTCCTAAATTAGAGTTTTAAAAAACAGCGTTTTAAAAATTGATTTTTAAAACTGAAGGAAAAAAATAAAAACTGTGTGCCAAACGCGTTTATTTTTTTTCAGTTTACAAAAGATGAGAAAAAACTAAAAAAAAAATAAACGTTCCAAACTGACCCTTAGTCCCAGAACTCAACCTCTTTGTTTTCAATAGACTAGTCAGTCCTTTAGACATTTTAAGGTCATTTTCAAGTTTTTCTTATTTTTCGTGTTTAATTAAATAAGATGGCAACTCCTGTTTTTCCGAAGTGCCTCGTTACAGTGGCGATTCTACTTGGGACATAAAAACTAAGAAGACTAAACTTGGAAAAAAAATTATTTGGCCTTTTTGTATTTTTCTTTGTGGTGTATAAATGCGTTACAATTATGGTAATTCTGCTCTTATTTCATGCCTCATACATACGCACATTTATCCCTAATCCACCCACTCAAGGGCAATAATTGAAACCCTTGAACTTCCTATCTGTAAGGCAAATTCGACTGTACCCTTAGCTCCAAGGCCTTGTACTAAAGGAACGTCCTGGTTTCTTAATATATTAAACGACTTGTATACGTACTGGTGATGACCAATTAATAACTACCTGAGTTACAAGTTAGAGGTATATGGTACAAGTCTAGCGGAGGAAGTGACCTTACACTGGCGTTAAGAGAAAAGCCACACAGGCAGACCATCTTAGTGTTCTACCCTTTTTAGGGAGAATATCTGTTTTGGCCTATAGCATATTGGCAGGGAAACTAGCCAATATTCTGTAAGCTAGCTAGTAATCTCGCCGAAAAAAGGGATAGATTCTAACTAACGGGCCAATTTCTCGACCTAGTAACAAGATAGTTAGTCAGAAAGTGTTGTACTTGCAAATTTGAACTGGCTGGTTTATGCCCCAAACCCTAAACCCAGTGACCAACAGGCTGGTTAATCCATCAGGTTACCAGACGATTAGTTAGAATTGTTACCTTTCCAACTGGCCGGTTAATCTACCAGGCTATCAGACAATTAGTCAGAACTTTGACTGTCCAGAGTTATTTAGCAATCTAAACCCTAAATCCTCTAACCAACTAGTCAGTTAACCTACTAGGTAACTGGATGGTTAGTCAGCATCATGGCCTTTTCACCAATTTTTTTTCAAAAATCCAAAAAGAACTCATTGACCAACCCGCTGATTAACCCACCAAGTTACCAGATGGCTAGTCAGATATCCTGCACTTAATCATCTCCCATAGCCCATGGGGTATAAACCTATCAATTTCAAGTTTGGTCTGTGTGATTAAATTTTCCAAATTCTCCAAACAGTTAAAGCTAAAAGAGGTTGTAGAGATCCATCCAAGAAACTCACTCGAATCTCAATGGCCGAAAAATATCCACAATTGGCAGATTTGTTCTGTATCATCGGTGATCTATAGAAAGATTGTAAAGCCAGTTTTGTAGCCTTGGCAGATCAACAGACACGGACGTTCGAAGAAATTGGAAACCTTAAGAAAGAGGGGTAAGAGAGAACACGAAGATGAGTCTAAGGATAAGAAGAAAGACGATAAAAAGAAGGCCGAGTTTGAATGTCAGTATGAGTCTGAAGCTAAGAAGGAATACCAGACACCCTGGAATGGAAGGATAAACTGGCTGCACTTGAGTCCCAGACTCCCAAGTTGCCTAAATAAGAATAGTAGATGACCTACTAGACCTTAGTGCACTCACTCTGAATCTGGAGGATCAATTGTCGCCTAAGTTTAAGATGCGTGATATAGACAAGTTTGATGGAATCACGGACCTCAAAATCCACATCAAGAGGTACATGTGTGCATTGACCCCCCATGGGGTAAACTACAAATAGTTAATCTAACTTTTCGGTGCACACTAGCAGGAGGTGTCTCTCTTCTTTACCATAGAAGAAACCCAAGTCCGAACTTAAGAGGATGTAGTAAGGGAATTTCTGAATTAATACAAGTACAACATCACTCGTAGAGACCTGGAGACCACCACCAAGAAAGAGCCAAGGGAGTCAGTATCTACTTTCATCACGAGATGGAGAAATAAGGCTGCTCAGATGGTAAACCACCTGCTAGACAAAGAACAAGTGAACATAGTAAGGAAAAATCTGCTAGCGGTCTACCATGAATATATTATTGGACACTGACATACCTCGATTAAGTCCCTGATGGGATTTTTAATAAATATTAAACATGCCATCAATGAGGGGACCATCTCCCAAAAGTCGAAGCCTTGAGTCTATTGAGCTAGCACTAGAAATTTCAATGCCTAACCTAAGCCGTCAGTACTAATAATATCAACAATGTCCAGGCACCACCACTAGTATCTTGGGAAGCAAGTATTCAACCTAAAAGGAAGTTTACCTGGATGAATGCCCCATTGCCTAAAGTGTTTGAACAGTTGTTGAGAAGGAGTATGATCTCTTAGTTGCCTCCTACCCTTACACCAGCAGTAATATCCAAAGGGTATGATGTTCAAGCTTTTTGTGCATATCACCAGGAGAAGGGACACTCTAAGGAAAGATGTATCAACCTCCGACGTGCCATTCAAGATTTTATTAATAAACACAGTATTTCCCCTCCTGCAAAGCCCAAAATCAAAAAGGAACCATTACCAGATCACAAAGTCAACTTCGTCGATGTAGTTCTATGAGCGATAGATCCTTCTATGCTCATTATTACAGTCGTCCAATATGTGAATGTTTCATCTGTTTTTGCTTTTAATTCCTTCCTATAATTTTGTGATGATGTCTCAAGGGAAGAGTTGATGGAAGGCGAGGTATTCACTGTAGGAGAAGATTACGATGAGGACACAGCTTTCGTGTTTAGGCCCAATGTCACGTCTGACGAGATCTGGTCGAGTTTACCAAACCATCCCCCAGCTAGCTACATCAGGCCCACTGGAAGATGAATTGTTGAGATGATGCTATCTATTTCTTACTCACACGGACAAGCCTTAATCAAGTTGCTTAGTAAGGCCCAAGTGACCAAACAAACACAACTACCCCCAAGTAATCGGGGCTATTCATTATGGGAGTGTTTTTACATCCTCTGAATCTGATATGCCTAAGTCAGGACCGAGCCTCAATGATTTGTTTCACACCCTTCGTACTGTTCAAGCCCTGGGTATTGATCCAATAGAATTTACCTTTTCTAATCAAGCTATCCCAGCCTACGATAATACCAGAAAAGTTATGGCACAGTCAAACTCCCTATGACAGTCGGGACTACCTATTTTGAAGTGGAGTTTTAGGTGTTAGACATACCCGCTGTATTCAATTTCTTGTTAGGAAGACCATGGATACATTCATTAGGAATGATCCCCTCCACACTACATCAGTAGGTCAAATTTGTACTTGACAACCGATAAAACTAGGGGTGTAACTTGGGATGGGCAACCTGTGCTGACCAGTAGAAATATGGGTATGGGCTTAGTATTATAGTAACCATGGTGGATATGTGTACACAATTTTGACCTCGTAAAAAATATGGGTTGGACATGGGCAATGGTTTCTCGAAGCCCTCCCAGCCCATGAAAAATTCAGTCATCGACCTTTAATATAATATATATGAATCACATATATAAATTTTAAGTGTACATGATATGTGTTTTTCTCTTTAGTGCTTAAAATCCTTTAACCATATGCGTTTAGAGACCTTTGAAGGCTTATTCTTTTCTCCCTTATTTATTATAATAGAAATAAACTTCATAAGATTATTTTGAAACCCTTATCTTTTTCTTTTTCTTTTATTCTGTCCTAAAACTTTGTTTCCATGCTTAGAGTTAAATCCATTTTGAAACTTCAATATACTTTTCTTCATTATCATGATTAATTAGTAAAAATTTAGGAAACAAAAACACATGAATAATTAGTAGACTTGGATGATAATTGATATGTCTTAAAATTAAGTAAACAAAAACTAATATGAAATCATGGACAACCCGTGGACAACCCATCTCCAGCCTGTGCTCATCGAAACTTTCATGAACTGGGCATGGACAAATATTATTTGGCCCGTAGATGGGTTGGGCTAGACACAGGTACGAGTTTTTGAGAGTGGGCTGGGCATGGTCTAGCCCTTGGGCCCTTCTAGCCCGCCCAAGTTACAGTCCTAGATAAAATTGATTAGTTTAAATCGATGGAACTGAACCGATTGAATCTGAACCATTGATGAGTTTGAATGGTTTGGATTGAGATTTTTAAACCGAGGCCGGTTTGGTTCGGTTCATGGTTCAAGATTTTAAAACCGACACTAAACCGAATTGAACTAGGGGTTATATAAGAATTAAAAAAAATACCTTGACCATGGTTAGCTGAATAAACACAGAAGATTATTCAGTCTTTCTCCTTTTCATTCATCAAAGCTTGTTTTTCCTTATTAATAATAAAAAAAGAAACGACTTGACGTTTCTTACACCTTCTAGGGCCTAAGAAATTTTTTGAAGGTAATGCGTCGCGACGGGCATTCAAAAACTTAGATAGCGTTTGAAATCACTTCCAGTTTTGGTTTTTTGTTTTCAAAAAAATAAAAATCAGTTTAGTTATTATTTTTTTACAAAAAACAAATGGGTGTTTGTGGTTTTTGTTTTTTACAAAAATAAATAGGTGTTTGATTACTCTGTTTTTATTTTGAGTTTTTTTTATGGCGATTTGCGGTAGCGATGGTGGAGCGTGGTGGTAGCAGTACCGGGCTGTGGCTGATGATGGTCGCCGGCGGTGGCTGTGGCGGTCTTAAAATAAAAACCAAAACTGAAAATCCAAAACTCCTAAAATGAGTTTTTAAAAAATAATTCTATTTTTGAAAATCGAAGGAAAAAAATGAAAACTGTGCGCCCAACGCATTTTTTTTTCTAATTTTTGAAAACTACCAAGTTATCAAATAGAGCCTTTAGATTTCAGCACGTTAATTGGTAAATTGCACTCAAATTAAAAGGTTAAAATGAACTGAGTCAAAGTTAAATATTAGGGTGAAACAGACACTCTCTCTCTCTCTCTCTAAATGTAAAAAATTAAGTTTAAGCAAAATAAAAGGGGGAACGCGAGGGCCCAAAGTGAGCAAAACACAGGCTTCTGACGCCGCAGCGAGCAGTAAAGAGTGAAGAATGAAGGAAGCGCAGGTGGAGAAGAAGCTGTTGGTGACGCCAGGCGACGAACTGGGAGACGCGTCCGAGGTGAAAGCAGGCAAGGGCGCCTACTTGGCCCCCCACAGAAACACCGTCTACGCCTCCCTCAACGGCCTCGCCTCGTTCGTCCCTCCTCCACCGGACTCCCCCGACCAGGTACTCTTCCCTCCTCCAATACCTTAATTTTCTTCTTTTTTTTTAACTGTTGTCAAACGACACTTACTTGATTTGGTGTTGCTATTCATGTTCAGTTTAATGTTTAATTCTGCAAACCTCAATGGAAAAATCCTTATGGAACCGAGGGAGTCTTTTATCCATAACTAAAGTCTCTTAGTTCTTGAACGCTTCGGTCCTTAAATAAAAGCTTATTTGCTCATTATTTTGGTACCATGCTTATGTTGTCTATTTGGTGGGTGAAAGAAAAGCTAGTATGCGTAGAGACAACTGTAATGGTACTTTAGTCTTGGTCAATTGATTTTGAGTCCACATCGAGTAAAATCGAGGCTGTCACCTTTAATTGGAAAATGGCATTATGTAATTTAACAAACTTTTTCTTCATGTTTGGTTGAATTATTACATTTGGAAAAGGTGACGTTTACCCTTCAAAATATAATGCACCTGAGAGTACGACAAATTTTCATGTATATCTAGATAATTTGTATCTGTATGAGATGTGATGTCTTGGTTCTATGTATTGATTGTGATACGTATTGATTTTGATCATTGACGGTCGTAGTTGATACTTCTTCTTTTGAGGGTGCTATGTCACTGGACTGGCAAATCACAAACGTTACCACTTGACAGTCCCCATTAAAGAGAGGAAACTCTCGCTTTTCAATGGCTTTTAGATTACGACTATCATATGCTACATATTCCTAATAATTGCTATATCTAGTGATAAATAATTGGATAGTTATTCATGTACATCAGCTTTCAATATCCCAATAAGCTAAGCAGTATAATGCTATCTTCTGTATCAGCCTTATGCTTTGACTCTATAGGAACTGTTTTGTCCTTATGGTTGAGTTATATCGATTGAGTGATAAAGAGAAACACAAATTAGAGGGATTGTGGCATCCTGATCGTTATCTACATATTATATTCAAAAGTAGAAGATAGATCCTTTGTAATATACCATTCATTATCCTAATCAGTGTCATGAGCATTCACATAGCCGAACTAGATCATAGTTGTTAAGTCTAAAAGGTATCATGTATCAGAATCTCAATTTCGTATTGCGTATCATCTCATATATTTTCGCTCACGGTTAGAAACAATTTGGTCTTTTTTGACGTGTAGAAACTAACATCTGACTCCAATGAAGCCTATCATGGGAGTTTGGATAGTTTTGCAGAGTGGTTTTGAGCTTTTACATCTTTAGGTTGCACTTCTAAAACCAACACAATGTTATTATTTAGAGTTTTTAATAACGATTATTATTATTAAATAGCTAGTGATTTGAAATCAAGTTTCTTTGATACGTTATATTAATCATCATCAAGTCCGAATATCGAGTCCAAAGACACCAAAGTAGTGTCGTATCAGACCACTTGAGCCTTGTTCCTAGATGACCCGATCAGTTCGATCAGGAGAATAGGAACAACCAAAAAAATAAAAATAAAAATAATTCGCCCAGAAAAAAAAAAAGTTCTGGTCATGGAGGGATAATATTAACCATTTGACGTCCATTCGTATTGCATATCATTTCATATATTTTCGCACAGGGTTAGATACAATTTGGTCCTTTTAGACGTGTAGAAAATAATATCTGCTTCCAATGAAGCCTATCATGGGATGTTGGATAGTTTTGCCTAGTGGTTTTGAGCTTGTAACATCTTTAGGTTGTACTTTGGAAACCAACATATTTGATGTTATTATTTAGAGTTTTTAATAATAGTAATAAATATCAAATAGCCAGTTTATTACATCAAGATTTCTTTGATACCTTATATCACAATTATCATCAAGTAAAAAAAAAAAAGAAAATCGAGTTGAAAGACACCAAAATAGTGTTGTATCAGACCACTTGAACCTTGTTCCTACATGACCCGATCCGGAGATTATGAACAAAAAACAAAATTAAAAAAAAAAAATTTGGCCCAGGAGAAAAAAGAAGTTGTGGTCATGGAGGGATAATATCAACCACTTGACATCCATTTGATGCATCGGCTCCGTTCTGGTACATAGACCAATTAATACGAAGCAAGCAGAAGTTCGTATAGATCTAATGTGACATTCAGTATAGATTTATGATACGTGTATAGGGTGTAGCCCAATAAGAACCATATTCTGACTTTTCCCTTCTTTGTTCGTCTGATTTGAGGGGAACTCTTCGGAACGGAGTAGAAGATGGGAGGGGATTTCCCCCACACCCCACTTGAGGTGCTTTTGTCAGTACAATTTTGCTTATGAAAGAAGAAAGTAGTATCCTAAGAAGCACGGATTCCGGTGCAGGTGCGGATGCGATACGGGTGTGGATACGCGGATACGTCATTTTTTCAAAAAATAGGATACGGGTGCGGCGGGGATACGGCAAAAATTTATTAATATATGTTATTTATATGTAAGAAAAATAATGCTATTTTAGACAAATAATGAGGTATTTTGTTAATTTTGAGGGTTGCTTTAGAAATATTGAAAGTGCATAATCAATTATGACAAAGTTTGTAGAAGTTCTGTCATATTTTAAAAAATTTGGGGCCATTTTAAAAGATTGTTAACAAAGTGGGGGAGTCAAACATAATAAAGAGAAACTTAAAAAAAACTCTAGCCCTGTTTATATATTACACAGCCGTCACAACTCAGATCTGGGCAAGGAGGGGGGCTGTCGCCGGAAGACCCTCGCCGGTCGCCGGAAGACCCTCGCCGGTCGCCGGAAGACCCTCGCCGGTCGCCGGAAGACCCTCGCCGATCGCCGGAAGACCCTTGCTGCACCGGCGCAAGTTGTTTCTTCTCTTCTCCTCCTCCTCCTTTCTTGTTCTCCTTCTTCTCTTCTCCTCCTTCTCTTTCTTTCTTCTTCTACTCTCTGCCAAAAATCCCTGGGTGCGTATCCGAGCCGCACCCAAGATCCAAAAAATAAATTGAAAAAAAAAAAAGTTTCGGACACGCACCCCGTGCGCACCCATGCCGCACCCAGCGCGCACCCGCACCCGACGCGCATCCGGTGCCGGTGCTTCCCCCAGACTGCCGCACCGGTGCTTCATAGGTAGTATCTATATCTGTGAAAAACTTAAGTTGTTGGAAAACAAATCTTAAAACTTACAAGTTACAACTAATTTGATGACACAATTATCTTGTCTACGTAGAAAGATCGATATTATCAGTGTTAATATGTGAAACAAGATATAGAACGATTTAGCTGCTGCTGCTCTATAAGTGGAAATTCCCAGAAAGGGAAAAAAAATTGAAAAAGATCGCAGATTGCTATCCTGTGTCGTGTATCTTGACAACTGTATCACATATCAGAACCATATTGTAAGATGCATGACTGTACAATGCTCGTAGGTGGAACGATAAAGTTGATCCATCAGGAAGGCATAACAATCAGCATCTACATCGCCTTAATTTAAAGAATTTCTTTTGCTGCATGATTTGCATAAAAGGGAGATTAGGCGAGGGTAAGCCATGGGGGAGCAGTAAAGTTGCTCCACAGGATCAAACACCAAAAGCCTCTCCACAAACTGGAGCCTTCCACAGGATCAAACACCAAAAGCCTCTCCACAAACTGGGGTAAGGCTCCACAATCTTATGTTCTCCAGACCCTGCCATGGCAGGAGCGTTGTGTGCCTGACCTGCCTATTTAAAGGAGATATTGAGTGGTTAGGATACTACATGGCCCTTCAAGTGCCAAAAGATTTCACCCCTAAATGTAATTTGTAGCAAATTACAACATTTTGAGGCTCTAATCCTTCTTTCCTCTCCACTCTCTTGATCAAATAGTCGGCTTCATTTTCTCATCATCACCTCTCTCTTTTGGCAATTTGGGACCAATGTCTTAGGGGAGTATCTGATGAGCCAGACTGTCTCCATAGACTTCCCCAAATATATTTTGCTTTGAACATATTTGTTTTGAAGCATGACCTTATGTGTTAATAATTTTCTCCATGAGTGATGTTTGGTTCAGATGCTGACAATTTTTTTCTGTTCATCCAAAATGGAATGTTCGTTGATGATCACTTGTTAGAGACGTACTGTGGAAGTATCTGGCCACAAGGCTTATGGTGCTGTTCCCGAGCCTGGTACTGTTGTCATCGCCAGAGTAAGGTTCTTTGCTCAGATATTTATCTACTTGGTCCTTTGCACGTTTGGAATATTGATTTTCATAACGAGCAATTCATCACTCTTGTTACGCTGCTCTACGCAAGAAGTTTGGTGTCATGTTGTATTTGGTCCGCTATAACATGCCTTGCTATTTGGTATCTTGAGAGTTTGAATGAAGCTGGAATTTTAAAGTATCAGTTAAATAGATGATGAAAGTAGCTGCGCCTAAAGCTGTATTTGCTTTTATGAAAACTAAGTTTGCAAATAAAGTATGATAGGTAATCGCCTATTTGCATAGACAAAACACTTAAGTAGGCTTAATTTCTTTCATATTTTCTTCTATGCAACATCTACGGACAAACACATAATGGAAAAATGAAAGCATGCAGCATGTGCTGTAAATAACTTTATCTGTTCCCTGAATAAGGAGTTCCCCTGTAGTAACTTGTCGTGTTGGTACTTTATAGTTCTCCCGTGCCTTACACAAGACTATACCGTGAATAGTAACTTTACGTAAAAGACCTCGTATCATATACAAGACACAAGAGGGCTTGAATTTAATCATTGAGGTAGTATAAGGCCAGCCAATCGAGATGGCATCAGAAGTGGGCTCCAGGAAGTACCGTGGCAGGGCTCATCCGCTCTGCTGATGGTTGTTGATCTTTGCCCCCCAGAACTTTTTCTCCTTGATTGGGGGCAAAGCACCATGAGTGGACTTCCTCCTCGATTAGAGGTAAGGCATGTTGATAAGATGCTTCATGAGCATCCAAACGTACAGGGGACAATCTCAATTGGGAGCTCTCAAGGTACCTCGAGAAGGCTTTAAAGCCCTTCAATCCAAACTTAGCAATGAGGATAGTCTAGATCGATAATGAAGAAATTCGAGGATAATCACCACTGCCAAGAATATCTCGCTATTCTACAAAGGCTTAAGAGTGAATCAAACTGCCACTTTGATGCAGGACAGCGCAACCAACTCTCCCAAAAGCTTAAGCTGTCGGAAAAGGTGCAACTAATCCATTTCAAGATCAAGATTCTCATATTGTTTGAGCTCCATGGGCCGACCTCATGGGTCCACCTCCCTCCTCCCAGCCCCAGGGTCTTACGTCATTGGGCCTCCACCATGTGGGGCCTACTTCCCACTCATGACCCTCCCACCTCGCAGGGATGATCCCTGCCCATAGGATTGATGCCCCTGCATTATTCTTCCCTGCTGAGAAGGAGACTCAATTCACAGACCTTAAGCTCTGATACTACTTGATGCAGGAGTTGTTCGGTGAGGTACAACTTATCCTTTCAAGGCCAGGATTCATATGTCACTCGAGCTGTCTAGGCCCTGCCTTGATGGTCCACTTCCCTCCTTGCAGGCCACCCTAGGGTCCTACCTAGTGGGGGCTCCACCCTGTGGGGCCTCCCCCCACTAGTGGCCCTCCCACCTCGTGGGGCTGATCTCTCCCCAAAAAATCAATCCCCCTGCATTACACTTCTTCCTGATTACGAAGAGTCGAAGACTTTAGCACGTTGATGGTTCGTCGAAGCACTAAGCTAAGGGATACATCCAGCACAGTCCATCATCAGGCGGTATCTTGACTCCAAATCAATCACGAACTTAAGAATGGTCCATAAGGGCCCTTATCAAAAACAATTCTCATGATACCATAAGTATGTGTTGTGTCGTTTCCAAATCCAGTCACCTGCATGGGCTGAGAGTGACAGATAATGATTTAGTACTCAAATGCTGCAACTTAAAGGTGGCCAAAGGCATGATATTTCAAGAAAGCTACCCATCAAGGGTCCTTACAAATATTGTTCCATCTAAGTAGCTTGTCATTACAAAAGATGAGGCAGAGGCCGTGAGCTTCGCTTCTCGAAAGCCCGATTGAATGCAATCTAGTCGAGGCTTCAATTTGGCAATGACACTACCAGCCTTGCAGGAGCAGTAGGTCAAAATAGTATATGAGGTTTTCAGAAGAGCAGGAATTGGTGTGTGGTCCGAGGCTAGAGCATTAGTAATGAAGGAGGGTCTTGCAAGCCTGCAACTAAGTTCTAATAGAGCTCAGGTAACAATCTCGTTGCTTGGATGCCCTTTTCCTTCAAGGTGGCATGCAGGGGCAGAGCCAGAAGCTTTTTTTACAATGGGGTGAAACGTTTACAATATTGTACTATCTTGTTGATTACTTCTTAATAATGCTTCTAAAATACTTGGCAGATAGTTAAACCTAAAACCCAACAATTATGGATAAATATATCATCCGTATAACTCTGTCAGTAATGGTAGGTATAACAGAAATCTCGAGTTGCAAAGCAAATAACATAATCAATCTACATCTAGTATATCTTTAGAGGTCAAAACAATGCCAACACTCTCTTTTGCTTATACATCTTCCAAAGTGTGGTGAAATTATTAGCAAAGTTTTACAGTTTAGCAAAGGTGAGGTGAGAACAATACAAAATCAGGCGTTGCTTCACATAGAGAGTCCATAGTCCTCATGGGAGCTCTACCATTTCAGAAACTTAGTACATATGGTCCTGTTTTTGGGAAACAAAGCGGGCCGAAATTTTATGTTACTATTTTCATTAACGTTAATGGGCTTGAAGTGTATAATCATTGGTTTTTACCACAACATTTGAAAAAATAAATAAAATTGCTACTATTGGTGATCTTTCCCGGCCAAGATTAAGGGGGTCAAATGACCTCCATATAGATACACTGGCTGCGCCCTTGGTGACAAGAGAGATGGACATGCTTCACATTCATTCTCTTGGGGTTTCTTAAGGGCTTATAGGCAAAGATCCTCTTCAAGTTCTTAGAATCCGACAGGGCTCGTTGATCCTTGATTATTGGCCTTTCTGACAGACGGTTTGATGAGTGTTGCATGCTGTACGTAAATGTTCAAGGCATTCTGTCTAAGAGGGAGAGATGTTTCTTGCTAACATGGTGCCCAGGAAGAGATTGGTGGATTCAAGACGCTGAATTCTGTTGGTGGAGCTAACTTGGAGTGCCACAGAAGCACCAATGTAGCTAGGGGTGTAACTTGCATCTGAATTTGAGGGACACCTCTTATGAGCAAAGTATGTTAAAGAACTTATTTGTTTAAATAAAATCCCATGAGAATATAGTTGTTGGGTTTTGCTTGCTTTATGATGGGTTTATCGTCACCATCGGAAGTGACAAGACCCTCACAAAGAATATCTTCTCTTGATGGAGCAGGTGGAAGGTTTTGCCATGGCTTTCCTTTGTTATCCGCCTCACTTTCAGATGAAAACCACACCACAGAGTCGATAAATGTGTAAGGGAAGTGTGGTGTACGTAAGTGTCCTCATTGGATGGAAATTTGGATTATTCTAAACAAAAGTTTTGACAGTTGATATAGTGAGGATTTTTTTCTATGTAAAGGAGTCCATATTTGTCATTCACATGCACGTAATCTTTCAAGATAGTCAATGCTATCTGCCAACCACAGAAAGGTTTAACGTGGTCTTGAATTAATAAGTAAATGTCACCTCGATTCTAACTTGTTGACAAGGCAATGCCACCTCGTCTCCTACACCAAGCCAACACCCTTGTGAATCCTATAATGTGTGATGGTGCAACTTGTGGATGCTTAATATACCAAGCTTCTTGGAGCCCCACAAGTTCTGCCTCAACTTGGGCTTGCATGTTGGTGCAAGAATGCATACATGTACAAGCAATTTGTTGAGTGTTGGTCGCTGCTTTTGAAAAGGGGGTTTTTCCTATATCAGGTTTGGTTTGGATCCCTGTGCTATGTCTGTGCTTGGCACTATAAATGGCCATCCTCTCCTATTCATTAATTTGATATCAATATGCTCAAAGCTGTCTCCCTTTTGAGAGAGCAGGAGAAAGAGATTCATTATAAGATGTTGTTTCTTCACTATTTTCTTTTTCATGATACTAAACTGGAAGCAAGACCGTCTTTACTTTTGCTATAGATGGTAAATATGGTATAATGCCTTGGAAGAAGTACGTAACAATATGACAAGTTTAATATGTTTAGTTGAAGCTGTGAAATATATGTTCTAGGCCACTTTGGTTGGTGAAGTAAACTGTTCTGACCTGTTTGTGCTGCTCCCTTTGTATCACATGTATAACTTCTGAATTGCAGTTCATAACATGGCAAAGCTGCATATGGGATTATGTTGCTTTAGCTTTTATTATAACTATAACAAGCAAATTGTAAACTACAAGCGAAGATCCTGAACATATGTGAATACTGCATTCCCGTTGGTTGAAGCTCTAATGACTAAATTTGTTAAAAGATGTTCAAGGATGAAGGGCTTTATAGAAGAGTTCCTTGTTTTTCTCCTTGAAGGACTTTATAGAAGAGTTCCTTACTTTTCTTCATCAATATATCTAATTTTGATTACCTCATGATGAGTGCAGAACATGTTATCCTTCCTTTCCCATCAGTTATTTTCTCACTTTTCACTTTTCTACAGTAAGCATAGGCAGTCTTACTTTACGTCTGAGTAGCAGAGTTCACTTTCCCGTTTCCCATTTACTTGTCTGCTTAAATGGTTCAAATAGCATAGGCTTCTATATCTTTGTTATTATGGATGGGCAAACTACTATACAATGTCTTAATGCATGATTTGTTTGAATGAGCCCTATTTAATGTTCAACGTTTATTGCTTATATTAGGTTACTAAGGTGATGGCTAGAACTGCTTCAGCTGATATTATGTGTGTCGGTCCAAAGTCTGTACGAGAAAAGTTTACAGGCATCATCAGGTACGTAAGCTCATTGTATTTAATGTTTAACGTGGTAAAGTTCTTTTGATATCGGGTTGGGCTTTTACTTCAACACCAGGACATCATTAGAAAAATACTGCAATGATATTGGTCGATACCATTTCTTCTTAACATTCTGGTGTATGGGGCGCAGTTTAACTCGCTAGAATGTGTTACCTTTTTATTATTATGCTGTTAATTTTAGTATCTACCTTTTTTACTTTATTCTCCAAACTCCAAAGTGATACATTGACATTTTGGTATTTGTGTACCTGGGTATTTTTCATCATGTTAGTAGTGGAAATGCTGCATGAACCACTTAGACAGTTGGTTATTTCATCAGACTTTCTGGCTGAGGCAACTGGTAACTTCTCATACGACAATATGCAAAAAGCAGTGAACAAATTCAAAGAATGACTATGAGATAAGGACGGGGTCGTACGAGGCTTGCACGTGGATGACACTGTAACAGTGTTGTGTGATTAGATCTGCATATGTACACTGTTTTATGTTGATTGTGTATCCTGTTTTTCCTTCATGCTATTACTCATTTGAAGGTCAAAAACTTCACTGACAAAAAGTTCAAAATTTTTTTTTGTGTGGATAAGTGTGATTAATAGACTTGGCAAAATTTAACCCGCACCCGAGGGTAGACCCGGACCCATGCCTAAAACGCTGGTACGGGTAGCAGAAATGATTACCCGCAAAAAATTGACCCGTACCCGGACCGGACCGTTTTGAGAGAACCCGTCTGGGTTGGGTCCGGTGACTTACTATATATTGAGGCTAATGTTAGGGCTTCTTTCACATTCATTTCTCTTTCTCCATTTCTCCTCAGCCACCCACCCCATAACTCCTCTCTCTCTCGCGGAGTCTCTCGGCCGGCCACCAGATCTGTCCATCTCATCTCTCGTAGTCGCCGGCTTACGGCACCTCCCGCCTAACCAAGCCCTCCATGTCGCAGAAACCGACTACCGCCACCACCGGAGACCTGATACCGTTTTGAAAACCCACCACACAAAACCGATCCACCACCGCGGCCCACAAATCTCACCACCGCAAGCCGCTGACAACCACAGAAGAAGAGGTAGGCGCCGATGCGCCTTGCTCCGATCTCTCCGCTGCCGATCCCTACCATCGACCGCCCTCACGCTTCAAGGCTACCACGGATTTGCCGAACTCCACAGATCTGTCGCCAATTTTTAATTGTTTTGCTTGTTGAGGTGTTCGGCAGATCAGTTTTGGGATTTAAGTTTTGTATTTTGATTTAATTGTTGCTGGTTTTGCTTGTTGATTCTAAGAAGTTTGTTGATTCTAATTTTTCTGAAATTGAAAATAATTCTAACAACTAGTAAAAATTAAGAACACACTAGCTGAAAAAAGAAAAAGAAACAAAAAAATATATATGCCTAATTGGAGAGAGTTTTTGTTTATTAAAAAACTATAAATTTAATTATTTACCCGCGGGTAATACCCGACCTGCAAGGGTAGGGTACGGGTATTGAAAAAGACTACCCTGGAAAAACCGGGTAAATTTTACCCGGCCCGTTTTTTAACCGGACCCGACCGGGTGTTACCCGTACCTGGCGGTTTTACCCGATTGCCAGGTCTAGTGATTAATACATCAAAAAAATAAATGCCCTACAAAGGTAAGGCTACGGCACAACAAAACAAAGGGAAAAGGGAAAGAAGAAAAGTTTAGGACTCTTATTAAATCCCTTAACAAAATCCAGAGTCAAACCCCCTCACCCTAAAACACAGCTCTCCACCGCCACAAGAGCCAAGAAGATTTAACCACATCACGACTCCTTGCAAAACTCATATAAAAGTTTGAGAAAGCCACATCCAAATCGGGAAAATCCTCTTTGAGCCAGAAGGAAAGAAGGCTCAAGAAGAGGCCATGTAACTGCTTGGTCCCCTCAAACAAACATCTATTCCTGTCCTTTATATTTGTCCAAACTCTCCATATAGGACATAACGGTCAATAGCTGATGCCGATGTGCCCTTCTAAGTACCTTAACCCCTTACCAAATATGACTAAGAGCAGGCACCATAAACCACCTCACATTGCAAAAACAAATGACCAACCCGACCCGCCTGCTTTCTTCTGTTTGCAGGAATGATATTAGAATAGCTTGTGACTGAGCCACTAACTTATAGATAGAATAAACGTATTGTCCCTCTCCTGTACCTAATGTCCCACACAGATTTTGCACATAATGCACCAACTCACCAAAAATGTATTCCTGGGTGATCGTAGACAAAGTTATCCTTATCCGCATGTTAACTTTTTTGTACTTCAACGCAACAAAGGGTAAATTGGTAGCATCACGTGATTTTGTGGACTTTATTGTCAATGAGACTATAATTTTAGTGCAGAGGGAGTCTTATAGTAATAATGCCAAAGAAAAAAGAAACAAACAAATCGCGGAGATTCAGAGAAATAACCTTTCCACTACTCGGATTTGTGGTGACTGTTGGTCATACATTTCCTTTTTCCCTAGAACTAGGACATCTCATGTTCACATGTTTGGAGAGCTAATCAGCAGGGAAAATTTCTTGATGTTGAGGCTATTAATAATGGCCAAACGAGACTTCATTTTGTGGCAAACATTAGTGTTGTTTCTTTCAGCCGGCAGTTCTTCCAAATAGTTGCCTTCACGCAATATACAAAACAGCAGTACTTTGAATATCAAATATCTCTTTACGTTCTTTGCTTTAGTTTTTTGTGCTATACAACTGCTTTTAGCCATAATCTATTGTAGATATGTTGGAGATGTGTGATTTCATGAGTTCTGGTGCCACTTAAATGTCAATTGCATTTGTGTGTTTGGGGCTTCCGGCTCTTATTACTGACATATTAATTTTGCTATTGTTAATAGGCAACAAGATGTCAGAGCAACCGAGATTGACAAAGTAGACATGCACTCATCCTTCCGCCCCGGTGACATTGTTAGAGCCTTAGTAGTATCCTGCAAGTCTTAACTTGCCCCTAATGTCGTTTCATTGACTCAAAATTTTGGATCTCTTATGCATAATTTGGCATGATGATTATAATAATCTCCTTTTGGCACGTTTTAAGGACTATTGTTTTTTGCGAGTTTTCTACATTTTACTAGATAAAGTCCTTGCCTCATAGATGAACATGCTTCTATCAAGATAATAATATTAGATCTAGTCATCTTTACATCTTTTGTTTGCCCACTATTTTATTGTTTTTCTCATTTTGTTTACAGAAAAGGTGTTTGTTATTAACCATATTTAATATCTGTATTAAAAAACACCCATGTCAAACACTATTTATGAACTCCATGCAAATACATTATTGGGATTCACCCCACTTGTTTTGAAATGTAAATGTGTTGAAAAATGGTGTTCAATCAACATAAATGAGTTTTTATATTTTTCCAACTGTAGTTAAAAGATTGTTCATTTTCTCTAAAAAGGATTCTTTTTACTATTTTCAAAAACATGAAAAGGAAACGAAGTAAATGGTAACAGAATGGGTTAGATTCACCAAAAACAAGTCTTTGGTCCGGAGATGTCACTCATTTATATCTGTAATCTAGTTTAGAATTGTACTTATCGGAATATTACTGGCAAAATACGATATATAGAACACCATACTAATCGTCAACTTGACATGCATCAATTTTATTTACAGCTTGAGGTCTCAGGTCTCAATCATGTATTTGGCATACTTCAGGGGAAAAAAATATGTAAGATGTGGACTCTCAATTAATTAACGACTTCCTCAAAGGTTGAAGTTGAGGCTCTGATGTTTTATGGGTGGTTAGTTCAGTGAAGAAACCTTGAGGTTTGGCATCATGAGAACTTTCTGTCATTCCTACTCATATGTAAAGCTTTAATTGAGTGAAAACCAAGGTGCTTTTTTGCCCTAATTCTGGGAATAATTTTGAAGTCCTTAATGCTGTGAATTGTAGGATTTCTTGAAATTTAGTTGGTGATATGAAAGACAAATCAGAGATGCCTTTCTCTATACATATGCTGAAACGTGCATATATGTATCGTGACTATTCCTGTTTTTATGCCCATGCCCATGCTTCTTATTTGCGTACATAGATGCACCCTACTATAATTGTCAAAATCTTATGATACACCATACACGGTTTGCATTGTCATAGGACACAATTGTACTGACAAACTAGTTTTCCAAACTTAATTAACGCAAACTGGCAATGTGCAACACATAGGTGATACAAGATGTAATACACCAGAGAATCGCTAGCTACATCAATGTTGGCAGACTACTCATCTTTGTTGCTCTTCACATTCTTAGTTTACGACTAATAGTTTTCTCCTTAAATAAGCGTATGATTAATTCTCAAAGTTCATCCAATGATAGCTTCTAAAGAAACTTCTATGATATGTGCGTACTAAGAAAAGTTCACGATACATCTACTCACTAAACCTTCCATTTTTCAGTGGAATATGCATGTTTTCTTCTTAGAAATTAGTTAGTAGATTATCAATCACTGTGTCATTCTATTTGCTATTTTATTTTTTAATCGAAATTATGTCTGCCAGTGTCTTTGCAGTTGGGTGTGATCTATGCAATTGGATCATTACACGAGTTTTGTGTTTTCTGTAGATTTCCTTTTATTTTTGCCTGTGCAGAAAGTGAAATACTAATTTTTTGAACAGATTAACTAGTCTCGTTCAAGTTGAAAATTTTGAAACTAGGAATGCCAAATACATTATGTATTCTGATTTGACACATCTGATGCAGAGAGCATGTAATCTAGATCTTCGCTGCGACTATGACGATAAGGGTAATTATAGATCTTAAGGATCCTCGTGAATTCTCACCTGTTATTGCTCAATTTTGTGGCCTTCTGCTGTTAATATAGGATATTTCATACTTTATCTATATCTAGTTGGTTTAATATGTTAGCCTTGACATATCTCTTTGCTAAGCTCTCCCTTGGCGATGCACGAGCATATTATTTGTCAACGGCAAAGAATGAACTAGGCGTTGTATCTGCAGAAAGCACGGCAGGTAAGAACTCATTCCCTTTTGAATATGGAAGTACTGGCAGTAAAATTTCCATCCCATTCGTTTAGCATTGAGTTAGATATGGTTTTTGCGTGGTTCTTACGTGATTCTGCCCCTTGCATGACAAGATGATGTCTGATGAATTTCATGCAGTCCGTCATATCTCATTATTATTTTTATGTGCCATGCATTAGGACTTTAGTTCACCCCCTCCACCCACAAAGAGTAATGTCTAAGTATCCTATGTTAAAGAGCATGCTAAGCGTACGCCTCCTGTTTTATTCGCTATTTGCACTCCTAACATGGTAACTCTGAGAGCACCTTGTGTGAGGCAGTTGACATTAACCCTGATACAGTTTCTCATTGCATTACCAGCTATGTGAGCTTGCACATTCCCTTGTTATATGTATACTCTGTGGCTTATCTCACTGTTTGATTCTTTTCTTGAAAATTATTCCGGAACCCTTCGTGCGAAGGAAAGTGAAAAGAACAAAATAGTTGGAGTGCCTTTCTAAGGCAACTGGACATATATCAGCCAAGATAAGGCTGATCATTTCCATGGGCGTTGAAATACACGTAGAGTTCCATTTGTCCAATTCCGAGATAGGCTAGGTCAGCACATTGACTGACTTCTCTCATAGTGTGAGTCAGGACAATACCATTTGTCTGCACGCTGCAGTCCTCCACCAATGCTCTCAGAGTATGGGTATGCATTTCCAGCTCCATGATCAACTGGAATGCGGCGGTTGAATCTGTTTTCAGTGCAACCTCCTGCCATTTGCTTTTCTTTAGCATTGCACAATCCTCTATGGATGCCCCACACTTCAGCGTTGATCTCTGGTCTTTGCAGTGCTTGTGTGGAATCCTCCCATCAATTAACCTTTGTCATGCCGTATGAGGCCTCCGTATCCACTGGGTTGCCTCTTGATGCAACATCCACGTTAATCTTGCTAAGAATCTGCCGTAGGAAATGCCATATAATTAGTTTCACTGTTTTGTATTTTAAAATTGCAGAATTTAATTTAAAGGCATTTGAGGCCTCCCTTGCGTAGAGTACCCTGGCAAAGTACGCTTCACTTGCTGTGGTGCTTTTGTTGTAAAGAAAATTTCTTGTCCTGCATATCCAGTTTTTCCATGCTATACTGATAAAAAGATTCTCCCACCGGGTTCCCTGGTTATAATAAGTTTTCAGTTTTATTCCTTTCCCAGAACCAATTCCCACCCTAGAGTAGTTGATTTATCTTGGTTCCAGGAATTTTTTCCTTGTTGCAACGGCCTGCTTACTTCCCAGAAAGCAAGTCTTACTGAGTTTTTGGCCAAGTCTGTCATGGAGCACCACTCAGATGAAATCCTTAAGCTTTTGTAGGATGGAAGATTTCCACACTTCCTTTCAGTAGCAGAAATGGTTGGGTTTGGTCAATGTTGCTCACAAGGTTATACGCAGCCTTGGTTGTGAAAATGCCATTGTCAGATGGCCCCCAAGAAGGCTTGTCGGCAAGGAGCATGCAGGGGGATTGGTACTGGATCTTCCCTACACTCTCTGGGAAGGAGCATGTAGAGGATGAAGAACCATCCTATACAAGTACCTCACCTGAAACTTCAGTCCATGCCTTAGCCCTCACCTGAAACTTCAGTCCATGCCTTAGCCCTCACCATGACTGGCAAAGCGCAGAACACAGCATTCTCAATTTTAATAGATACTGGATCAACTGATAATTTTTTAGATCCAAGGTTAGCAGAGAGACTGGGTTGCATAATCAGTGGCCAATGTAACAAAGGTCCAAAGTGACTGTGTCCAAACCTTACTAGGAAAATGGCCAACATCACTTTTACTACTGAGACGAGGGTACTTCCCCTGGGTTGGGTGATTGTTTGCTGGGCTTGGAGTGCCTCTTCAAACTGGGACCAGTGGAGTTAAATTTTCAGTTAGGCAGGTGTCATACAAGGATCAAAGGAAACCATTCACCTTGCAAGAAGAAACAAAAGCTCCTATTCTAAAGCTCATGAGTGCAACTGCCATGCACAAGCTTTTGACAGCTTACTCGGGGACCTTTTTTGGCCAGCCATATGCAATTTCAGTGGACAACTTCCAGGACCATAGCTGCTGTAATGGTGAAGAATGCAGATGTCTTACCCAAGAGCCTATCTTTGTGAACAAGATCTGCTCATCCCCGACAGGTTCCGACGTTTCTCTTACAACATATTGGAGTTTCCTGACCTGTGTTAGTGAGCTGGTGGGGATCAGGGGGCTTAGGTTGGTTGATCGTGGAGAAGGTTTCTGGTGATGTTGATTATGGGGTGGTTGTTTGCTCGCAGCGGGTATTTGCTGTGTGGCTGTGTTTTATCCGAAGTGCGTTTGAGGGACTCAGGGTAAGTGATTACAGTTAGTGAATCAATGGTCATGGCTTCGCCATCCGGCTAAAAAATAGAATTTCATATTGGATAAATGACGGTTTTCGGGCTTTCTCTTGTTGGTCCTGTGCTTGTTCCAGGATGGGCTTCGGCTGTTTTGGTTTCTGGCATTTGGAATTCTGGGTATAAACCTGTTGTGCTTTTTGTGGGGTTCCTTGAATTTTTGTGCCACCACAAAGTGAGTTGTTGTGGTTCTACTAGGTGTAGTACTGCTTGGGTCATGTATGATAGAGCCCCATACCTGTCGTTGGCTTCTGGGCCCCAGTTGTTTGGCTTCTGTTGGTTTACTGTTTGTGTAGTAGTTGGTCCGCTACTTTCTTCTTTGACCCTCATCCAGTCAACATAGACAGGCCTTTTTTCATATTGGCCCCAGCTCTGTCACTACAGGATTGACTGTTGATGGGGTGTCCGCAGGGGATTTCGCAGGCTGTTACCATGTGTTGGTGTGTGTTTTTTTTGGGGGGGTGGGGGGGGGGGGCGGCATTGGCGGGCTCTGACTGGTCAACGGCTCTATTGTCAGTACCATTTTCTGTTGACAGTGATTCCGGCTGGTGGTTGCAGTTTTTTTTTTTTTAACTCTGACCAATTTAGCTACATACTCAACTTTGTATTTTTTGCCGCTGGGATATTCACCGGTGTTAGTGTTTTTTCCAGCAGACAAGGAGTTAGCCAGATGCGAGTGTGGGCCCCTCCTCTTTCATGTTGTGGTTCTTTCAGAAGCCTGGCGATGCCTGGAAGGCAAAATCTTTCTATACTCATCTTCAGCCCGGTCCGGACGTTCATCTGTCATTTGCCACATCTACGGCCTATTGCCCACTCCAATTGCAGCTACCGTCTCTTGATCCTTATTCGGTTCCTACCAGTTGCTTCGGTTGTTGAACCTCATGCAATTTTAGGTTGTGGTTGTATTGGCTGCAAGCGGAACGTAGGCACTTTAGGTATCTGTTGACCGTGCACTCTTGTGTCATGTATTGTCTTATGTATTCTGGAAGGTGGTCATTGATTTCAATTATCCCCAAGGTTCAATGAGTAAATGAAGCTATACTCATACCCGAATAGAGATGATGGTCTTCCTCTGGTGTCCCCAAGCTATGACCTCTAGAGTATCTTTGTCGAGCAGATGTTGCCATGTTGAAATCAGCTTCAACAGGTCTCCAAAATGTCCTGGACATTCTTTGATGAACTTTGTTCCTGTAGTATCCAATGGGGAATTCTGGTAATCTGATTCAAATGGCCGTTGAGGTTTCCCTTATGGTTTGAAATTGGGTCCCCATTTATTGACGGTAAGGTAGTGATCTAGGATTATCGAAGTCCTGCAGGAAGTAGCCATCATCTAAACATTTCAAAGTTGCCTGGAAGATTTGAGAGGGATTTAAGTCTGGTGGTAAGAGAATGGGACGAGCTTGTGTTTCCCAGCAGTTTAATTATAAGGCTGTCCTTGCATGGTGTTCTAATTGATTGCGACAGGTACATTTTTTATTTTGGCGTTGGGTGGTGGTTCTTGGTTGCTGTTGTCTTCATCTGAGGTATAATCAGTCAATTCCTCAACAAAGTAGACCGCCCAGTCATCATGGCTTCTGTAGACGGCATCTCTGTAAGAGAGAGGTTTTTAGGTCTCTCCAACTCTGTAAGACCTGGTTTTGTTGTTCTATCCAGAGGTGTTTGACTTTCTCTTCTGTTCATCCTACATTTGAATGTTGTTTTTTCTAGTAGTGTCAGCTTGTTCCTCCTCTTGCATTAACTCGTCATTAGTGGCTTCCATTTGGTGAGCTCTTTTTCATTTTCTTCGGGTTTCTGTTACTTCCTTTATTGCTAGGTTTGGTGGATTGAGGATCTTTCTCTTCATATACTGCTAGGAGTTTACTGTCTTTTGAATGCTGCAAATTGTCGACTTCCATCTACATTGTAATCGTTGTGCCAGAACTTGCTGTTTTGAATCGGTGCTGGTGGAGGGTCAGGGAGCGGCAGTTTAGGGGTGCTGGTTGGAGACTGGGTCAGCTAGCTGAGGTTCATCTCCAACAACGGGGGAGGGGTAGCTGGTTGGGGGGTGGGGCTGGTTATGGCTTCTGTGCTCGTCACCTGAAATCTAGTCGAGTCGCCAAGATTGCCAGTGCTGTTCTGCAATGAATCTTAGTATTGGGCTTGATGACTGGGTTAAACAGTCAGAACCAAGTTAGTGGCTTTAGAATGCTGTCATCTGTGGGGTTTGGTGGTGGTGGGGCCAATGCATGGTGTGCGTGATGGGTTCTTTTGGTATGCATTACCTCCAGCCCAAGGCTTTTATTGCTCATTCAAACATAAAACTGGGCAACGGGCAATGAGTGAAGCTCTGGCTGGAACCGGTAAGTCCTGCCAGGCTTGCTGAGCTTGACCACCTATATATATCCTACAGAAAAAAAGAACTTTTTAATTTATGAGTTCGGGGTGATGTATTATTTAGAGTTCGGTTATATGGCTTCATTGGACACTACTTTTTTCTTTTTTGGGGAATAATCAGAATTGCAATTTATATGGCTCGTTGGTAATGGGAATTTGAGCTCGGAGCCTCGAAATTATTCTTCAAGGGCGTTTGTAACTTTACTCATCCCTTGGGGTTAGTGGCGACTACTTAAATGGGGTGTTTCAACTTACTTCCCACTTGCATGGTTCCATATGGCAGATAATAGGAACAAACTCAATTCAAAAGCAGGTCTTTAATATTGCGTGTCCATAGGAAAAACTAATTTTCTAATTTCAATGATGCAGCCCCAAGTGTGGTAATGTTGTCATAGTTTTATTTGCAGGTGCTACGATGGTTCCAGTAAGTTGGACAGAGATGCAGTGCCCATTGACCGGTCAGAATGAGCAGAGAAAGGTGGCTAAGGTTGGTAGTTGAAAGATGGAAGCAAATTCCTTGTTGAAAGGCGTAGACATTATTTCCATCAACCATCTTGCTGAAGCTGGCAAATAGAGTCTGAGACAGAGTTGGGGAGTCATGATATGGTTTGATGAATACGTATCCCAGAAAGGGTTTACTTTCATCAAGACTAGACAAGAGTTTTGTTCTAAAACGCTTCAGCTTACCTTGTACAAATGAAGGCTCTGGGGTAGGGTGAGACCTTTGTTGTAAAACGCTTGTGCTTACCATCTACCAGGATAAATACATCCAATTTTATTTTTGTGCAATGAATTTATTCAATATTTCTCCGTCGTCGTATTGTTGATCAAATTTACCTGTCTTCACGGAACCCATTTTTGTTACAACGTTGCATCTCTACCGCCTCAACCACCACTTAAAATAGATAGGGAGGTAAGACAGCTCTCCCTATCTAGTTTTACTGCTATCTGTCCCGTGTGGTTTGTAGTTGTGTTACATAGCACGCACTTTCATTAAAGAACCGTCAAAAAAAGTTGAGGCACAATACGTTTATTATGATATATTAAAAATGCCCTAAAATCTTTCTATTTTTCCTTACGAACTGTTGTGGTAAAAAATTGACCGGGACTGAATGAGCGTCGGTTGCAACCGAACGAGCAAGTGAGTAGACCTGCAAAACACAACACGAGCACACGGTTACGCGCCGGGACCCCCAGAGGGGGCTCTGGCGGGGAGTCTCCGATGCTTAACTCATTAAGGAATTTTGAGAGAATATCTGAAAATATTAGATAGGAGTTACCTTCTTCCTCCTTTTCACTTCCATTTTATAGGAATGTATTAAAGGGTCGGTTACCTCCCTTTAAGAGGAGTTATTCTACTTAGTGGGAGGTTATCAGGATTTAGTGCGCAGTCATTGCCCATAATGAGATAGTGGGTAGGTGGGCAAGTGCCACTTCCCACTTCTCCAAGAATCAAGGAGCAGTTTTGGTGCCACCTGACGGTGACAAGTGTCACCTTCCTATTGGTGGGTATTTTTTTACCCATATCATTTGCCCCCCATTCCGTATTCTTTTCGAAGTAAGAACGCGGAACCAAGACATTTGTTGTAGTATCGAATTTTCGGCCCTTGTTTAAGGGGTCCTCCGCGTTCAATGTTTACTAGAAGTAAAGGTCTCGTCTACTCGGCTTGGCCGAGTAAACGCCCTAAGAGGGATCGTCTACTCAGCGTGTCCGTATAGAGGCCTTAAGGGAGCTCGTCTACTCCGGGTGGCCGAGTAAAGGCCCTAGGAGGCTTGTCTACTTGGCCTGGCTGAGTTGAGGCAATCACGAAGCTTGTCAACTCGGCCTAGCGAGTAGAGGCCACCATATGGGCTCGTCTACTCGGCTTGGCGAGTAGAGGCATGATTTTTAATGTGCTCATCTACTCGAATTGGGCGAGCAGAGGCTAAGACCGAAGGAGTTCATCTACCAGCTTAACGAGTAGAGGTATTTGGTCTAATGCGCTCGTCCGCTCGGCTTGGGCAAGCAGAGGCTAAGACCAAAGAAGTTTGTCTACTCAGTAGAGGCATGAGGTCTAATGCGCTCGTTTACTCAGCTTGGGAAAGCAGAGGCTAAGACCAAAGGAACTCGTCTACTTGGCTAAATAAGTAGAGGCATGAGGTCTAATGCGCTCTCGTCTGCTCGGCTTTGTGAGCAGAGGCTTAGCGGCGAGTAGAAGCCTAGGTGGTCTAAACGCGCTAGTCTGCTCGACTTTGAGAGTAGAGGCTTAGACCTCGAAAGGGGCTAGTCTACCCGACTCGGCGAGTAGAGGCCTAGGCGGTTTAAATGTGCTCAAAAGGGGCTCGTCTACTCGACTTGGCGAGTAGAAGCCTAGGTGGTCTAAATGCGCTCGTCTGCTCGGCTTTACGAGCAGAGGCTTAGACCTTGAAAGGGACCCGTTTACCCGGCTGGGCTCGTAGAGGCCTAGATGGTCTAAACACACTCATCTGCTCGGCTTTGCGAGCAGAGGCTTATACCTCAAAAAGGGATCGTCTACTTGTCTCGGTGAGTAGAGGCCTAGGTGGTCCTAAACGCGCTCATCTGCTTGGCTTTGCGAGCAGAGGCTTAGACCTCGAAAAGGGCTCGTCTACCCAGTTGGGAGAGTAGAGGCCTAGATGGTCTAAACGCGCTCATCTGCTCGACTTTGCGAGCAGAGGCTTAGACCTTGAAAGGGGCTCGTCTACCCAGCTGGGTGAGTAGAGGCCTAGATGGTCTAAACGCGCTCCTCTACTTGGCTTTGAGAGCAGAGTCTTAGACCTCAAAAGGGGCTCGTCTACCCAGCTGGGCGAGTAGAGGCCTAGATGGTTTAAACGCGCTCCTATGCTTGGCTTTGAGAGCAGAGTCTTAGACCTCAAAAGGGGCTTGTCTACTCGTCTCGACGAGTAGAGGCCTAGATGGTCTAAACGTGCTCATTTGCTCGGCTTTACGAGCAGAGGCTTAAACCTCGAAAGGGGCTCGTCTACTCAGCTCGGCTAGTAGAGGCCTAGTTAGTTTAAATGTGCTCATATGCTCGGCTTTGCGAGCATAGGCTTAGACCTCGAAAGGGGCTCATTTACTCGGCTGGGTGAGTAGAGGCCTAGATGGTCTAAACGGGCTCATCTGCTCGGCTTTGCAAGCAGAGACTTAGACCTAAAGGAGCTCGTCTACTCGGCTAAGCTGGTAGAGGCATTGAGGGTATAGTGTGCTTGTCTGCTAGGCTTTTTGAATAGGGCTTAGACCCCAAAGGATCTCTGCTCGGTCTGATGAGCAGAGATATGAACCCAAAGGTATGCATGTGCTCACCAAGGCTTATGTGACTCCTCGAGAAATGAGTATGAGTGCTCAGTTGGGGCAAGGTTTAGGTGGGACTTTATAGAGATGTGCAGGGGTGCTCAGCTAGACCAACGTAAATGTCCTCGATGAAGGGGCGCCGGATGATGACTGGCACTATAATGTTGAGCTTCTCAAGCTATCGGTTACGAAGGTGGCTAGAGCATGGCTGAGGCTGTGACGAGTGAGCCTCGTAATATCTCTTCTTAGGCAGTTTATTCCTAGAATGACGATGTTCCTCGTCGTTTAGAAAAAGTGATGCGGCTATTGCAACAGTCTTGGTCATTCTTATGATGCACAAGGCAAGATTATTTCTGAATTCATCATCGGGTGACCTTAGATGTCGGTTACAAAATCTCTCAGCGTCATGATGAGAAAGTCAAGTGAGGTTTCATTGTATAGGTTATCGCCGATCGGTGGTGGTTTGTAGTGCTTGATACATCTAAGAGGGATGACTGACTGAGGTATGCAACTGCTCTACGGAATGTTGCACATCATGAACGGTGGTGAGCAGATTGTGCTACTTAGCCATCATATTAGGGGGAGAGCAGGCTTCGTGCGAGAATGGTCGTTGTCTTATATATATGGCATGAGCGGTGGCAAGCAGGTTATACTGCTTAGCCATCGTATGAGGGGGAGTGCATGTTCTGTGTGGGAGTGTTCGTCTCTTATATATATGTAGCCCCCTGACTAAGAAGGCATAGATGCAATGATGACTTCTTAGTCATGGTGTAGGGCATGCTTACAAAACTTTAAGTACATAGCTTGTCGATTAGGTGGATGAACAAGTAAAGCTAATGGATAATGACCTATCTAAGCAAGTAGAGGATGTGGAGTCCATTTGAGCATCATTCTATGAATGAGAAAAACTACTACATTTTGTTGATACGCTTTGAAACATCGGATCGGATTGCTTGTAGCATGTACGTGTCCATTACACAAATTAGCATGTGACGTCAGGCATGTAGGATGCTGATGTTAAAGCAGTTTCCACATACTCTTGGAGTTCCTGGGTGCAGTGTGAACCCTCGCAACAGGAGAACACGTCATGAGAAAATATAAAAAGAGAGCGTATGAGTTAATAAAGGCAACTATATTTTAACACTAAAACAAGAGTAATAATTATACTCTAGACACAATTACTAACCTGTTAGTTAAACAGTTGGGATGTGTTGGCTTGCATGAAGCAAGCGAGGCATAAAAGATTATAAGTACTCAGAAGACCCAAACGTGCTCGTTCAGTCTAATGAATTGAACTATGCTAGACCTTGAAAATGAGTAGGTCTAGGTAAAAGGAATGAGATGCAGCGTATGTAGAGCTTGTTGGTGCCTACAATTGCCGACAATAGCCTACAAGTAGCGAATGGCGCCTAGTTTTAGTGACTAACATGTGATGTGAAAAGTCAAGGCTACAAGTGTTTATGCTTTAAGAGTATGTTGCATATATGAAATAAACAAAACTTTGTGGGTTCAAGTCAACGCCTAAGTCAGAGATACCAGTCAGCGCCTAAGCCTTTGGTACGGTTACCGATTGGTCCATTGTTTATGGAAATGGCCGACTAACAGCGTTAGGGCGGCGATTCATTTGAGGACCCATAGTGGTGGTCCTTAATAGTTGCAACGGCGCTGCCCTTGGTTGCCATGGAGTGGACCTGGGCAACTGTTGGCATCGCACTTTGACAGAACGGTTCGCGGAGGTACGTGTGCTCTGTGGCAGCCCCTGCAGATGAAGGCCAATGGCGATGGGCTGTTTGGTGTGGCTGTAGCAGCCTATCATTTGGTGACGACGACTGTATCGGTCACAATAGCGGCATGGCAGTGAATGGGTAGAAGGCCCATGGTGGCGGTGGCGATGCTTCACTTCGGTGCTTGTGCAATCTTTGCTATTTGCCTTTCCCTCATTTTTTTCTTGGCATTGTAACTCCGTGGTGATAAGAGAAAAAGGCCTGTGGGTGTGGTTAGTGAATACGCCTTTGCTGGCGTCAGATTTGGTGGTTGGCCTTGGTCGACACTGATAACCGACAAAAAGACTGCGGCGGTGGACGGACCGACATTATATATGGTGTCATGGATCGCTGCCAGACAGAAGCGTGATTGTTGTGTATGGGCCATCTTAAAATATCCCCCCCTTTTTTTGTGTGACGACGGCCAAATTGACAGTGGAGGCTACGCCGCGGTGGTGGTAACACTGTTGATGACCATCGATGGCATGCTGACTATCGCGAGCACTATCGGTGCTGTCGATGATTTTTCAGCTGTCATTCCAACTCCCTAGCTTTTCTTTGCCGACATGTTTGCTAGGTTTGCTAACTAGTCAGTCCCACGGATAGCACCAAAATGTTTTGGTCAAAAATTGACCGGGACCGAACGAGCGTCGGTCGGGAACGACTGAGCACCTGAGCAAACTTGTAAAGCACAACACGAGCACACAGTGATGCGTCGGGACCCCTGGTGGGGGCTCCGTCGGGGAGTCTTCGATGCTTAAGTCAGTAAGCAATTTTGAGAGAGTATCTAAAAATATTTAATAGTCAGAACTTACATTCTTCCTCCTTTTTACTTGCATTTTATATGAATGTTTTAAAGGGTCGACCCCTGGTAAACGAGCTTAAACCTCTCCAATTACATTACCGTTGCTTTGATATGGAAAAAAAGATAGTATAGAAGGGGTGCCGAAAAAGAAGAGAAGTAGCATAGCCTGAGTGAAGAAGGTGGCTCCATACGGGAGAAATTAGAGTCATTTATCTCTTCATCTGCAAATAATTCTCGATGTGATCGGAGAAGAAGACGAAGGGAGAGAAGAATTAATCCGTATCGTATGACCGGAACCCGCATCTCTTCCTTTTGATCCCTTACTTATTAGGCTCGGGACTAATAGATGAATTTCTTGATGGAAGAAGAAATGAAATAGGTAGCCCAGTGGCCTTCCGCTCCCACCCGTTTACTCTAGTTAGTGGGAGGTTACCAGGATTTAGTGAGCAGTCATTGCCCATAATGAGATAGTGGAATAGTGAGAAGGTGGGCAAGTGCCAATTCCCACTTCTCCAAATATCTATGAGTAGTTTTGGTGCCACCTGGCAGTGACAAGTGTCACCTTCCTATTGGTGGGTATTGTTTACCCATATCACCAACCAACGCCCAGCCACTACCGTCAAAAGCTTTCTTTTGCCTATTATACACATCGAAGACCATCACCAACGACTGCCGCCTATCCAAATACCATCCTACCACCAAACTCATTCCATTCTCCATTCACTCCCTATCACGCACACACATACATGCGCGCGTACACACCGGCAACACGCCCACACATATTGCCTAACACCCCCTCAAGCAACCCCTACTTGAGACGCGTGCACAAAAATGTTCCCTTCCCCCTCGACACACACTATATCTCACCACCGTAGTATGTTCTTTCCAACACACACACACACACACACACACGGGCGAGCACGTGCACGCGCACACGCACACGCACGCACAGAGGGAGACCTAAGCCCACATCTGCTAACCAAATTCCATGATCTCTCCTACTCACCGCTGCCCTCAAGCTTCATATCGCCGCCTACTGCTGTTACTATCAACGTTGTCATTTGTCCCTTACATACACACATACAATAATCCAAACCCACAACCCAAATGCACAATTTGTACCACCCACTACCTCCTCAAGCTCCTCACCACCGTTTTCTACCGCTGCTATCACCGACGTCATATGCCCCTTACATGTACATACTCTACACGCACGCGCGAGCGCAGCACATGTATTTACTCTCTTGTATTTTCTACCATTGCAATGGACAAAGATGGGGGTGGAGATTGAGGTATGGTTACGATTATTGTGGTGCTTGAGGTGATGTTAATTTTGATGATCGGAGGTTGTAGTGGGCTAGGATAATGGTTGTAGTGATTGATTATGGTGGGTTGAGGTGCTATTGCTTATGGTGGTCTGTTGTGGTTCAAGGCGGTGATGGGTGGGGCAATTGGTTGTGGTGGTGGGTTGTTTAGGCAGTATAGAGTTGTGGTCGCGATGTGGAAGTGGAGGGGTTATGGAGTTGTGCCTGGGTAGGCTGGCGATGGGGTACATGTAGAGGGAGGCAGAAGGTGGAGAGTGGAGGTGGGAGCAGAAGGCAACAAAGGTGGGAGGTCAGAAGTAGGAGGCACAGGTGGACAGCCTGTGTAGGCCGACGATGGAGGCTGAAGTCGAGGCGTGAGGTTGGCAAGGTAGGTATGCCGGGGTGGAGTAATCCAAATTTTCTATTGGGATACTATTATCTTTTCATTAACTCTATTAACTTTATGAACTGAAAATTAAAATAGAGTAGCTTAATGTAATTTCAATAGATAGGGGAACCGGGTGTAATGAAAGTATACCTCAGGACTACCTAGAGTAACTGATAGTAATGACTGCAAGAGTCCGAAGCTCATTCTACAACTTTCGACGCCATGGGATCATGTGTAGCTCTAAACCACCCATCGACTCGGTTTAGGATGATTACATGCGCCTATTTTTAATCCATGCTTCCAATTCTATGCCACTTGATTGAAGATAGGGTCTTCGAGCGTGTTTTCTTTTGGGGGAGTCCTTATTTGTCAATTAGGCATGACATACATATCGACTACCTTTGGTTTTTTTTTTTCCTATTATTTTGAGTTATGTAGTGCAAGATATTCTACCAGAAAGAGTAAAATATGTACTACACTCCAAAAGGGAAGCCAAGCCTCCTTGTATACGTGAGAGCGACAAAGAATAAGCGACTTCAATGCCAAATGACTCCTGCCAAAGGCTACCCCAAAATGGATTAGCTCAAACTTACTCGAATCAAGACACTAACTATAACCAAAGATAACAACCATATCTTCGAGGCAAAATTAAAGCACTAGACAATGGGATACAAAATAAATCACTAGATAAAAATTGACAAATAACGATAGATAATAAAAAAAATAAGGTCCCACAAACAGCCAAACACTTATAGCTTTTGTGCGGTAACCACCTAAACAACAATTGCATGACCCCTTAGAAGTCATTAAGGCTAACCGAAGTTGACAAGCACGACCTGATAACTATGAGCAATCCGATCCAACATAACCCCATGAGCCTCTACCTTGCATAACAACTGAGTGTCACAACAACCAACAACTAGAATCTGGCCGGCTGGCCGCAACCATGCATCTCAGCCACCATCACCATCACCATCAACACCACAACCACTAACCACCCCTCTCCAAACGTATACTCTAGAGTAGCTTACATACCAACCCAGTTGCCTCACCTACATGAACTCAACTAAACCCTCCATAGATGCAGTGATGCCAAACTTTGCCAAAACATTTCCACTAGACTTTAGAGGGGGGTGGGGGGGGGGGGACAACTAAGGGGGAGGGGAAAGAAAACCCTAAAAGGAAAATGAAAAAAAAAAGAAAACCATTCATAGAGTCACTCAACTAACGCCACACTTGCGGCATCATCAAACCCACAAACCCAATCATGGTAGCAACCATCCATTACCCAACAACCTTTAACCCAACCGAATCCAGAAAATCCAAAGCCCAGCCCAGAGATCAACCAAAAAATTGAATAGGAAGGAGTTTGACCAATGAACAAGCCAAGGGAAACCACCTCATAGATCTCGGACACAAAGAAGTGCACGTGTAGAAATAGGCGTTACAAAGGGCCTTGTGTTAATGCCATAGTGTTATGCATTGGGCTTTGTACTGAGCCTAATGTCGCCCAGACATAAGGGGGTCTATTGGTGAAAGGGCCTAGACGCCTCATTTAGGTCTTGTTGGGCATATATGTGGGATAATGTCCCTGTGACAAATGGTATCAAATTCACACCCAGTTTTGTACCGAATGCTAGACCACTGAGGGAATAGGTAGTGTGTTTGAAATCTCTTTAGTGGCAAGTTTTAGGGGGTGCATGAGAAAGTCACAAAGAGTAACTATAGCATGCAAGGTGCTAGCGGAAGGTGGGCTCGGGGGAGTTGTTTCATTTCCTTTGCGAAGGCATAAGGGATTGGACGTTGTAGCTATCATGGACTCATTGCCTGGGTGCTTAGCATAAGGGTGCACACGAAGATATAGCATATTGAATAACACAATAGGCTTGGTATGTAATGTCACAGCCTAATGTATCCAGCTTTATATATACCGACCCTAACATTGCCTTATGTATTGGGAAAAGGGTCAGTGGGCCTCATTTAGGTGAAGTTGGCCGTATTTGTGTGAGAATGTCTCTGGGTCCGTGATAGTGTTTAGCCTTAATATTTGAGATTGTGTCAAAAATAATTTTTAATAAAAGCTACAAAAGATAGATAATTTTTTTTACATTAATTCCATTTAAAATATTAAGCATTTCTTCATGTAAATGTGCCAATGAAATTTGGAATAATCTAATTACGACTCATGAAGGCACTAACCAAGTAAAGGAGACAAGAATTGATATGCTTGTTCGTTAATAAGAATCATTTAAAATGAAAGAGCATAAAAGCATGAGTGAGATATGTAACTATTATCCAATTTTCTAGATGATTTAAGCACTCTTTGCTAAGTGAACTTTGAAAATGGTCTTTCTTATTAAATAATTGCTTTAACTTGTGTAAATTAAACTAAGTTTGCTTTCCATTGATATACCGTAAGTCTAATTTCCTCAAGTACTAATTGCGATAGTTTCCTTACACTTTGAGCTATACTTTTAAATTTTTTGAGTGATATTAAAACCATACGAAAGTGGTCTTTCAAATCTTTTCAACGATATAAAGTAGTCATAACTCCAAGGGGTGGTGGAGTGGCAAAAAGGGCCTTGAGGTATAACCTCGAGGTCCCGAGTTCGAATCCTATACCAACATGTCATATAATTTGCAGTTCTGACTATTTAAAAAGAAAAAAGATATAAAGTAGTCCAAAGTCGAACTTAAGGCGAGAGAGAAACAAGTCTCCAAAGTGGACTCATAAGTACAATCTTGTTGGAGTAATCACTAGACTTCCAAGACCTGGCAATCATGGCAAGTGTACCGGCTAATAGTGTCAGGTATGCTAGCCAGTATTCTTTAATTTCACAGATTTTTCCAAAACTTAATTTGGAAATTTAAACGTTTTTTAGGCATTTTTACACCCAAAGTCAATTTTCTCGACATTTAAGCACTTTAATCTAATAAACTGTGGTTTAGGCTTCAATAAACTACCTTGATCAAAATTTCCTCTGAGTCATAAACCCTAATCCTCCATCATAAACTCTAATCATCCCAACCACTTGCAATCACTTCCGTATATATTAACAATGCTTTATATATACACGTACAAGGCAATTGCATTTTTTTTCAGTAATTGAAGATCAATCTTATAAAGGATATATATCCATTCAAAGCCAAGCAATCAAGATCTCAATAACACAAAATTTGTCACTAAAGGTGATATTTAACCATGTAAATCCCATGCTCTAGCGTTTGTCTTTTAAATCAGTTATCAAAGATGCTATGTGTTTTGAACGATATCATTATTGATTACATTTACATGATTTAGGGTTTTGTCTCTGTTATGATGGTGTACATGCTATATTTACGTGATTCAGTTGATATTACAATATATTTGTTCAACCTCATCCCCCAAATTTGGGCCTAGGTCTATATTTTGATACCATAAAACCCACTTTTCATCATATACATTTGAGCTTTTGTAATCCTTTTCAGAATCTAGAACAATATCCATTTCACCAATCGATTTGATCAAACATCTAATATTCTAAGCAAACTCTTTTTAACTAATGTCTAGATTCTATCAAATTTTTTTCAATACCACAAAGAATTGTCTTTTATTAATTGACTTGATCAATTCGATATTTTAAACAAACCTTCTAACGCGCTTTCTAATATCAAATCTGGATACAAATCTCGAACCATCACCAGATTTTACAATTGAACTGCGTTGGATGGGATTCCGACTGTCCAATATATATGTAGGAAATCCCTGCCCGTTCTCGAACTTGAATCACTTTTTTGTAAGTTGTGTTTTTTCTTATTCGTTAAGTCATGTGGAGTTTGTCATATGTTACTTGTGTTTTGAGGTTTCTCAAGTCTTCAAAAAGCATGATAATATTAACTAGGTAATTAATATGAGATCGATTGGGTGTGTTTGGCATGCCTTATATACATTCCATCACAAGACTTAATCCCGAGTCCAGTTCTAGGGCTTTTGCATGCGAAATCAGCTTAATTGAGTATATAAAGTCAAACTCAAGGTTTTTTTTTTTTTTTAAGTTTTTCCCTATATCTTACAAATTAGAGGGTGACTCTTTTGTTAGTGAAAGTCGTGGCTTCACTCTCAAGCATAGGGCACCACAATGATGTCATGTTCATTGCCATGTCTTATTTATTTATATATATTTTTTTATGAGGAATTAGAATTGCATTCAAATAAAGAGAGTCTACGGTATTCAACTATAGTAGGATCTTATAGAAAAACCTATTAATACATCGCACAATAAAAGAAGAGGACTGCATGATAATCAAAAGGCTTGTCGTTGTGAGGCTAATAACCAAAAGAGTTCATTGCCATGTTTGTTTTCTGGTTTTATCATGCTTGTTTTATGTTAATGCTTATCTTTGTTACATCTCTTATTTTTCGCAATCATTCATGTCATTTTGGTAGTTAATTTTATGTTCGTCACTTCAAACTTATTCATTTGTTGCAACCTTTTGCTGTTTTATGTCTAGAATGAAGGACCTCAAACACACGCACTTGTATACCCGGTTCATACACTTGAGGGTAATGGTTGAAACCTTTGGTCTTTTCAGATGCATGTCATTTCTAATTGGGTTAAATACACGTTAGTATTCTAAAAGTACTTCGAAATCTCACTTGAGGGTCCAATTTATTTCTTACACAAAAGGGTCTGTAATTTTAAATTTGCAATAAGTAAGGACTTTTGTCCAAATTCCTAACGATCTGACCAATATCGCCAGAGGCAAAATTGTCTGGACATGTTTAATTTCTTACTCTTTTCTTCTTCAATTTTTCTCTTCTTGTTCTTTAAATTTTTACCCCTCTCCTCCCCACCCAGCCTGCCCCTTACGCAAGCCCCACGAACAATCTAGCCAATACACAGAGACACCAATCACCCAAATCGGCATCACCACTACCGAACCACAAGCATGCCGTGGTGTCACTGCCGTCAACCGACAATCATACTCGGCACCAACATCGCCACCAGTGCCGGCGCCAACATTGTCACGAGCACCAAAACCACAATCACCGCGGGGGCACCAACATAGTTGCGGTCAACAATTAGTGCATCATCATCATTGGGGACCACCAGATCGGCCATATTTCCACTACCTAACCCACCTGTGTAGACCTGTCTTTGATGGCGGGCGGGTCCTGAATCACACCCAGTCCGAAGTTTGGACCAGATTTGGGTTTTCCAAACGTTGTTGAAGTGGCAGGCGGCTACGTGGACCCCTTAGGGTTTGAAGATCTCTTGGTGTATTTTTGGGGTTTGATCTAAGTCATAGTCAATTGGAGTTAGGGTTTGACGCAATTTGGTGTTGTCAGATTCAATTGGGGTTTGATCTGAGTGGATTCAATTGGTAATTGCTAAAAATTATTACAGGTATTTGTGTTTATTCACATTTTAGGTGTTCCTATTTTGGGAATTGGGGTTTGATATGTGTGTATTGAATTAGTAATATGTGATAGTGGCATTAGGGAGAGAGACAAGGAGGGAGGAGGGATGGATGTTATGGTGGTGACATGCATAGTGTTCATGGTGGTCGTGGGGTGGGTGATAGAGAAATGGCATACATTTGCATCAAGGAGTGGTTATGGTGGTGGCGTGGTGCTAATTGTGGTTGTGCAGTGGGGTGATGGCTTTGGAGTTGATAACCATGGCACCAAGTGTAAGGCCTGGTGTAGAGAGAGAGAGAGAGAGAGAGTAATAATAAAAAAAACTTGAGTTGACAATTTTGCCCCTGACAGTTTTGGTTAGATCATTAAGAATTTGGATGGAAGTCCTTATTGATTGCGAATTTGAAATTACAGACCTTTTTGTGTAAAAAAAAAATTAACTTTTAGACCCTCAGGTGAAATTTTATGTTACTAATGTGTATTTTACCCTTTCTAATTTCTACCTCACCTTTATTTCGATGTACCTGGACCTTTGAAATCAAACGATATGAACACGTATCGCTCGACTATTCAAAAAATTATCTGAGCTATGAAAGTGATGCAATCGAGCTAGAGAGGGACCTTAAACCATAGCAGGTTAAAAACGAACCCTCGTGACCTTTGAGGGGGTAGTATTCCTACAAGTTTTACCTGTCTGTCATTGGACCCTAAGCAAGCTGCCAACGCCTGCCGTACAGGTCGAATGGGTTTCTACTAACCAGATGGCATACCTGGCAGCATGAATTGATCCACATAACGTAGAATAATCCCCACAGTGCAGTGATGCAGTGTAGCCATGCCAGCAAGCACTCGTTAATAACAACCTGTTCTGTGGTGTGCCGGTTGACACAGCTCTATGCTATGATTTTCAATGATTATGTGTTGGTTACTATGATATGGTGCTCTATTTGTGTTTTCATTACCATTTTCATTTTGATGTTCTACGATTAAGTTGTTCTATCAAGGCCCTAGGTTTCTGTTTGTTTGGGTAATCTCTTGATTCCTGCTGTTTTATTGGGAATTGAAAAAAGAAAATAATCAAAACTAAAAAATTCAAAGAGTAAAAATTATTTTGATTTCTTAGAAGTCTTCTTTATGGTTCAAGTTAACTTTTTTTCTTCTTTTGTCATCAGTTTCCCCTAATAAATTTAAAAGTACATCATTAAGAATTCGAAGGCACGTGAAAATTTTGAAGCAAGAAAATATATTTTGCCACCACCTGTTGATTTTTCAATTGACCCAACCATTTAAAGAATTAGTTGAATATTAGTATAGTAATCGTTCTCGGTTGATACTTCTTTCTCAATTCTAGATTAAGTGATTTTTGTCTTTACGAGCTTAAAAGTCAAAAGTTTCATTTTCAAAAAGTCGAGTATCACAAACTTCATGGGAGAATATGATTTTATATCGAAATGTTGGAGTGAGAATCTAGAAGAAAAGGACATGATTTCCTTTCACAACAAACCCCTCGTAATCTTCTTTTCTCTCACTTAAAACAAGTCAATTTTCTATCATTAACAAGGTGTCACAATGGATGTCAACACTCACTCTTATTGCCTAAGCTCCTTGTGCCTCTCATAGTATGAACCACTTGTCTAAATGAAAAGGCCCATATGTAGCATTAACTAAGTAGATGAGGAATGAGATCGGTCGTGAAGCTAGATGTCTTATAATTAACTCTCATCAAGCGTGTTTATATATCAACATCAAGCTCAATAAACTCGTCACGCACGCATGTACGAGATACTACCATGAAAAAATTAAAAAAAAAAATTAAAAATTATCACCACTATGCATTCTTTCGACGAATGAGTTCATTCAAGATTATCATCTACTATTAGCATGTCATACTCTTTATCTAGAGCCTAGACATGGGTGGTAAGCTAGGTCAGCAGATAACTATCATTTTTTTTCCACCACAAAGCCACAGACATGTTAAGTTGCAGAAAACGGACACTAGATGGTATGATTTCTCTGCTTAACAAAAGTTAAGTTAAAGACAGTGCTTAAATCATTGTTTTCGTCTTACACACATGTCGAAAAGTGACATAAAGCTACTTCTTCACGACACACAATTGGTTGACCAGTCAAAGGAACATTGAAAGCACATGCATGCTTTCATTCATTCAAACACACATTGAAAATATGGACTACACATACAGTTGGAAAGAGACTGCATTGACGGGCCGATTCTTTGTCACTTTCAGTCTATTAAAATCACCTCACGTTACGGTGTCCAAGTAGAGATGAGTATGAATACCTTGTTTCAGGGGATCATATAATTTTTTTGCAAAAGCAAGAAAAAGCTTGTTGTCAATCTAAATATTGCATTGTAGTTATGATACCATTTGAAATTGAGCTTTTATATATGCTGTTTTAACGGCAAGTTCCTAAGGTAAGTTTTTCCTTTGTAAGTTTTGATTTTACGTAATGTAGGAGAAAGTAAGTTGTTGTCAAATTGGACAATGCGATGCATAACGATACTTTTACTTTCATTCATGTAGAGATATACTCTAGCAGGCCCAAAGTAAATTTTCCGGACATATAACTTAATAAATCCCTTAATTAATTCTCTTTACAAATGGAAGAAGATTTTGAAAATCATATAGAGTCTCTGACTAATTCTACCAAATACGTAGAATAGTTTTGTGGGGGTATCAAACACATGAAATAGCCAACTGGCAAGATAAACTTGAAAAGAAACCTGAGGCCCGTTTGGCGCGGAATAATCAGCCACACAAACAAACATGACTCAAACTCAAAGCCATCTAGCTCCTCATTCGCAACTTTCAATCATAACATTTTTTACCTACCTTGTGGCTGACCACTAGAGGAAGGAAAGTTCCATGAAGAAGGTTAAGAAGAAGTAAAGATGTAGTGTTTATCCACAGCAACAGACACATCCCAAGTGCAGCTAAGTCCCTTAGGGAAGGTAACAAGATCCCCAGCACCAAACTCTGCAAACTCAGTTGAGCCTTTTGGGTAAGCTTTAACCTTTCCTCTGAGGAAGTAACATGTCTGTTCTGCATCGTACTTGAGTGGGTACATTCCAGGCGGGCAGCCCCATCTAAACAATATTAGAGAAGAAGCAAAAGCAACAAAGTATTAAGTGGGAACGTACAAGAGTATTCAACCATCAGAAAAATGGTATGTGCTCGTGAACGGACTCTTACTTGGGCCATGACTTGATACCCAACTCGTGTAAACGCGAATCTGAGGGATTGCTTTCAACAACGATACTTGGACTAGAAGTACTATCTACTGTATGTGAGTGTGTTGCCATGGAGAATTGAGCACCTGAGCAAAAGATGGAAATAATAAGAGAGGAAGTTTCAAAGCAGAGAGTGATAGGTGTGGGGTTATGTACGTATAGCCTTCTATATATGTAATACACTAAGACTTTGGGACAGGGAGGATGACAGGAATCTCTACACGAATGCAAAGACCCCAAAGGGAGCCTATTATTAATTATTGTGTAATCATATTGACTATTCATCTTAAATCTTCAATACTTTCCGAGAGCTTTTGACTCGAATATAGCATCTTGTAAACTACCTTTTTGACCCTTCATATTTCAGCATTTCGTTATACTACCTCATATCTTTATAAATGAATTTGACCCCTTTCAAGTTTAAGAAATATCAAAACTTAACCCCTAAACTTCCAGTCTAACTTTAGAATATGTCTTCCCTAACTAAAGGAGAAGTTGGCCCCCCAAAACTAGTATCAAAGGCAAAATCGAACAGAGAAACCTTTGCAAATTCTTTATTTATTAAGTCATATAACTGAAATTGTACACTTAGACCATAGAGTGAAAATTTTTGAGATCACTGGATTATTAAATCAAATAATTGATGCATATGGTGCTATACTAAACAATTGTAGAAGTCTAAACAAGATGATGTCATAAATATTAACTGAATCAAGAAAAGCAGAAGAAGCTTAAGAAAATGAGAATTAGATCTTGTATCAATTTAACTGCGTGCTGAATTTGAAAGTTATAATACTACTGAAAAATGCTATGACATTGCAATTTCATATGTGTTTGAAGAAATTGTGGCATATAGTGGTAGTGCAGGAGGAAGAAAACCCTCTACGAGTGGTTCAAGACTCATTAGATCCCGTACAAGGAATGGATGTTGAAGATATATAATGATTAATGAATGATACTTAAACAAAGTAGAAAAAATAAAAGGCAAAAAAGCCAATGTCCGTTGAAATAGGTCCAGTTGTTATAAAAGAACATCAATTTAGTTTGGAAGAAAAGACACGCATATTTAAGGTAGATTAAGCCTTTTGTGATATGCACTTAACCCAGAGTTAAATATAGAAAGGAACTCTAAATTAGTAATGCTCCCACGGAAACTAATTTAAAGCAAGAGTTCATTTTTAACCCAAAAAGAAATGAACCAGATAATCAAAAGGACATCTATTTTGATATCAGTTGTCTTTCAAATGTAGAAGAAGTAATAGATAATTGGGCACAAGCTCTAAGAATTGCCATAATAGGTAGTAATGTAACAGAAAGAGGCGCTATAAAAGACTTCATTTCGAGCAACGCTGCGATGAAACGCTGCTAAATTTTGGAATACCATAGCAGACAACAAAATGATATTTGAAGCACAAATCAAGCTTAGCACCTCAAAAGAAGTTTTGCAGAATCTGTAAATGATATAGGAATTTAAGAAAAAATTACTTTCACAAATTTGTCAAAACTTTAAATAAGTGATATATGCTATTTAAAAATTATACTTAAGAGGCTAAGAAACACATAAGCTAGAACTGAGAGACAGACTCCATTGCCAAAAACAATTCACGCCAAACTCCCCAAACCATGGGAAGAATTATCCCAAAAGGAATTTGACAAACTCCTAAGAAAGGAAAGGCATTGCGATTCCTTAGAAGGAAGAGTAGCAGCTGTGCAAGAAGTTTAAAAAAATAGTGTACAGAAATACATGCAATAAAATATAAAAAAAATCTCATACCAGTTACAATTGTTGCACTAGAGTCAAGAACAAAGTGCATAGCTATTGATGTGCAAGAAAGACAAATTTTACGAGGAAAAAATTCAAGAAAAAAAATTTAGAAGCAACAAAAGGTATATAAAAAAGTGAAAAAATTTGCAAAAATGGGAGTTTAACCCATCAAGAGAGGGTAAGCCTAAACCTTAGGGAAGGTACATTAGAGAAAAAATCTAGTACTTTTTTTATTGGTAAAAAATCCTAATACCTAAAAGGAAAATCACCAGAAGAGTTTGATTTTTGCTAATCATGTGATGAAAAAGGACATTAAGCAAATAAATGCCCTACTTAGAAAAGAAACCAAAATGTCAGAGCATTTTTTTCTCTATAGAGAGATACAAACTAACATGGGGGATAAGAACTAGATTATAAAGAAGAAGCAGAAGAGCTTGTCTAAGAATACAATTACAAATCTAATACGAAGAAAGCTCAGACACAGCTTTGAAAAGTGTAGGCACAATTGTCATGATGTCAAAAAACTATGAAGACTATGAAGAAGAAAAAAAACAACAACAACAAGAAGAAAAGATTCCTTTATCAAATTGTGTAATTGAAGATGAAACTCCCGGATCAACAATAAATCATTTGGAGATGCCCAAAATAAGAGAAATATAAATACACAAAACTCTTTTTATAGGTTTAAAAGTAAAATTAAAGTAGAGATTTTTGAAGGAGAAACTTTTGTACAACAGACTGAAGAAAGGGTACTAGACATCATCCTTCTCTGCAAACCAGATAAGGTTAAAAGAAAAAAACTTAAATGAAGATATCACTATGTTCATATTGGCATGATACAAGCTTTTCTTTCTCTATTATTCATAAATGGGGATACATCAGTAATCTGTTGGTTAACAGATAATAGACGAAAAACTTTTGAAAATACCCTAATAGGCAGAATCCAAAATAACTTGTATAACTGCCTAGTTTCGTTTAAAACAATACTAAACTACTTCATGTTCTTGAAACATTCATGTCTTAGTAAAGTATTATGATGAAAAATTCAAACTCAAAGCATGACAAGATTACGAGAAATCTGCGAAAATATTGTAGTACAATATTGTTTAGTCTCCGGGGTGGTAAATACAACAAACCCACTTAATAAAGCGCTAAATAACAAGGTAGAACTAGTTGAACTAACAAATTTGAGCTATAAAATAAAAAAAATTTAAACCCAAAGCAGCTATCATGGCCGACGAAATGGATGATAGGCAATGCATTAACTAGTGAACAAACTACAATAGATGCACATTAAAGGAATCGTCATCCTTGAGGAACCAAGAAGACATTTAGTCTCTTCAAGACCTTCCATGTCTACTCATTTAGGAGAGAAAGGTAAAGGAAAAATGGTAGAGGATTCTACCATCAAACATGATGAAAGTTTCCATGAGGAAATTATTGGATACAAAACAATTATATCCTAATCGAACGAAGTTCGTTAACTCTGCAGAAACATTACATGTGATCACAACAACATCGCTATCTATCTGACACTATCAAATAAAGTTCAAAGAAAATGGTTTAACAGGTAATGATCCTGAAAAAGAAATTCAAGATATTATGGGTAGCACTAGAGCTAATAAAGCTTGAAAAACTAAAAATCAATAATAAGCGGATGGTAGTGAGCATGAACAATAAAAGCTTAATTAGATATTATTAGCATTTGACTTCCAAGGCTGTCATCCTTATAGGATTGATGCTTCAGTAGATACAAGAACATCATAC